>BOPN01001164.1:281587-294087 GCA_017312705.2 Penaeus japonicus | reverse complement strand
TTGCAGCGAAAGGCTCTGACGTGCCCGCCCTCGAATGAGACTGCCTCACCACGTAACAGGACAGGTTTAAGGGCGCTCCTCTCCTCTCCTCTCCTCTCCACTTGTCTCTCCTCCTCCTCCTCCTCCTCCTCCTCCTCCTCTCCTCCCCCTACAACCAACCCGGTCTTTCCTCACCTCTCCTTTCCCTTTGCCTCTCGTCCTCCTTCTCCTCTTCTCCTCCTCTTACTCCTCTTCCCCTTGCTACTCGGTCTCTCCTCTCCCATCCTATCCTCTCGCCCCTTCCTTCTTCTCCTCCTCTCCTCGCCACCACCTCTTTCCTTCTCTTCTCCCTTCCTCTCGGCTCATTCCTTCCCCCTATTACCATCTCTCTCCTTCCTCCTCCTCTTCCCCCTCCTCCTCTCCTTGTTACTCTCTCCCTTTTCCTCCTCCCCCCCCCCCCTTTACTTTCGGCTCTCCTCTTCATCTCTTTCTCCCCCTATTCCTCCTCCTTTCCCTTCTCTTACTCTCTGCCTCTCTTTCTCTTTCATACATTCCTTCTCTCCCCTTTTCTCATTCTCGCATTGCGCTCCTCTTCTCTTTTTTGTTTCTCTATTTTCCTCTCTTACTCTCGCTTTCTCTCTTCTTTTCCGTTCTCTCTCTCCTTCACCCTTTTGATATCATATCTTTCCTCATATCATTATTTCACATTCTCTCTTTTCTTTCCTCTGTTTCTCTCCTCTTCTTTCTTACCTCATTATCTCTTCTTTTTCTCTCTTGTCTGTTTTTCTTTCCATCTCTCCTTTTCACACCCTTTCTCTTTCGCTCACATTCTTCCTCTATTTTTACTTCTTGATTCCGGCAATCTTCATGTGTTTCTCCTTTCTTTTCTTTTTCTTCTTTTTCAGCTCCTCTTTCTCATATACTAATTTTTAACTACTATTAAAAAACAACTAACTTTTAACTACTAACTATTAAAAAAACAACTAATTTTTAATTATTAACTATTAAAAAACAACTAATTTTAACTATCAACTATTAAAAGCAACTAACTTTTAACTATTGACTATTGAAAAACAACTAGATTTTAACTATTAACTATTCAAAAATAACTAACTTTTTACTACTAACTATTAAAAAAAACTGACTTTTGACGATTAACTATTAAAAAAACAACTAATTTTTAACTATTAACTATTAAAAAACAACAACTAATTTTTAACTATTAACTATTAAAAAACAACTAATTTTTAGATATTAACTATTAAAAAACAACTAATGTTTAACTATTAACTATTAAAAACAACTAATTTTTAACTATTAACTATTAAAAAACTAACTTTTAACTATTGACTATTAAAAAACGACTAACTTTTAACTATTAACTATTAAAAACAACTAAATTTTAACTATTGAAAAAAAAACAACTTTTAACTATTAACTATCAAAAAGAAAACAAAATTTTAACTGTTAATTATTTTTAAAAAAACTAATACTTTTTAAAAAACAATGCTTATTACGATTTTACTACAATTACGTTTGCTAGTATTAAGGGGGGAAATTAGCCTTGTTAGTAATATTACTACTACTACTTCCCTCTCTTCCTCTTCCTTTCTTCCCCATAGCATTTTCCTCCCTTCCTCTTTCCCTTTTTCTTCACTTTTCTTCATATCTCCTCTCCCGAACCTTTATTCATGTCTACTTTATATTCATAGACTTTTTTCATATACCTCGTTCCATTTATATGCATTATCACCACGTTCCTCGGTGCCTCTTCCTTTTTTTTACCCTTTTTTTGTTTCTTTTCATCAAAGATCCTGGCCTGACCTAGTTCTTTTTCCCTCTCTTCCTTTCTCTATGTCTCTGTCTCTATCTTTCCGTTTGTCTGTCTCTCTCTCTCTATCTATCTATCTATCTATCTATCTATCTCTTTCTCTCTCGTTCTCTCTCTCACTCTCTCTCTCTCTTTCTTCTTACCCCTTTGCCTTATACATTTGACATACTTTTTTACATTTTTTTTTTTTTTTTCAAACGACGTTTACCGTCTTCTTTTAACCTTTTTTTATGTTTCTTTGTTTATCTTTTGTTTCTATTCCCCTTCAAGCATCTTTTTCCCCTAAGCATCTATCATCTCTCTCTCCTTTTCCCCTAAACAGATCTGCTTCTTGCTCCCTTTTTCACCTTTCGTTTTTCCCTCCCTTTCCAAACCATGCACCCACGATGTGTTGCAAGCATGTTGCACACGACGAGGAGAGGCTGTCGTTGCAAAGGGGCTTCCTCTCATATCCTCCTCCACCTCTCCTCCTCTTCCTCTCTTTTCTCCTCTCTCTCTTCTTCTCCTCCCCTTCCATTTCCTCCTCCTTGCTACCCCTACTACCCCCCGATAGGGGGAAATAAGAGACGAGAAGAAGGGAAGAGAGAAGAAGGAGAGGAAGGAGTAGAAGACGGGAAAGCGAAAGATTGAATGAGGGAAGATGAGATAACGAAAAGAAATAAAGACGGAAGACAAAGAGAAGAAAAGAAGAAAGGAGGGCAGATGAGGAGATGCGGAAAAAGGGAGAACAGCGAGGCGAAAAGATAAACAGAAAGAGATAAAGAGGTAAGAACGGAGTGGGAAAAAGACTTGAAAAGAGGGGAAAGAGGGGAGAGGGAGGGGGGAAGATGCGGCCGCCCAGCGCTCTCTTGTTGTGACAGGGACGGGTCAGCAGAACATTGATCAACAAGGGATTAGGCAAGGGAAGTCGAGTGGGGGGAGAGGGGGGGAGGGGGAAGGGGGAGGAGGAAGGAAGTGGAGAGAGGAGGAGGAGAAAGCGGAGTAAGGAGAGATGGGAGGAGGAGGGAGGAAAGAGAGGAGGAGAAAGTAGGAGTTAGGAGAGATAGGAAAAGGAAGGAAAGAAGGAGAAGGAAGAAGAAAATGAGAGAGAGGATGAGGCAGAAGAGAAGAAAGAGCGGGAGATAAGATAGGGTGAAACGAAAGAGGCGGAGAATAATAAGAGGAATGAAGGAAGAGGAGGACGAAATTGAAGATAGGATGATGAAAGAGGGGGAAGAAGTAGGAGTAGGAAAAAGAAGAAGACAAAAAAATAAACATAGACAAAGACGAAGAAGCAGGGGAAGAATAAGAAAAACACGAAAGACGGAGGAAGAGTGGGAGGAAGAATAAGAAAAAGAATGGAGGAAAAGATTTGTCAAGATGAAACACTAACAAAAGGCATCCACCAGAAACTTCACAAAAGGACCTGCTTTTTTCCTCTCAGGATAAACGAATGCATTATTATACATGTAATCAAAATAATACGGCATTGTGCCATTGTAGGTAAATCACGTATCTGTGTAAATAAATGTAAAATCGCCAACCTAAGACACATAGTTGTACACATTTCATAAAACGTACAAATAGAACAAATATTCGTATTCAACCGCATTTTCGTACAAATTAGATACGAATTCGCATCAAGTTGGGCACAGGGTTCGTATAAGAGATCCAATTTTGTACAAGCAGCCTGTACATGACAGCAATAAAAAACTCTCCTTTGTACAAATAAAGAATGAATTCGTACAAATAAAAATCCGAACTACCCCAAGACAATAGCGAATGACAGACAAACAGGCAAACAAGCAAACCGTTATCAAAACCTGATAGACTAACAACTGATGGTTATTTTTTCTCTCCTTGTTTTTTTTTTTTTTCCTTCTTCTTCTTCCTGAACGAAATGCTTTACGAATAATCAAGATAGGAATTAAACCCCCATTGAGAATTGGTCAGATAATAGCGGATGAAAAAGGAGGTAAGAGGGAGAGAGAAGGGGGAGGGGGAGGGTGATAGGAGGGGAGGGAGGGTGGAAGCGAAAGACATGATTAATTACCGGGAAATAGCGATTAAATGCTGTATAACCTAGATTAATTGCAGTAAAGATGAGATTGCCTAGATGTAGAGCGGGATGGGGGGAGGGGGGAGGAGTGGAGGGAGGAGTGTGTGATAGATTTAGGGGGGAGGTTAGGGGGGGAGGGGTGGAGAGATATCCCTTTAGGTGATCAAAACAGAGATTACTAAGAGGGGTGAGGGAAGGGAGGGAAGGGTTTAGAGGAGAGGGGAGGAAAGGAGGGGGAGAAGAAACGAGATTGGACAGAGGAGAGAGAGAGAGAGAGAGAGAGAGAGAGAGAGAGAGAGAGAGAGAGAGAGAGAGAGAGAGAGAGAGAGAGAGAGAGAGATGGAGAGAGGGAGGGAGGAAGGGAGAGAGAGAAACGATAGCAGATGGTAGAAGGGAAAAGGCAAAACAAGAGACAAGGGAAGAAAGACTAAACGAAGAAGAGAGAAGAGAAGAAAAGGAAGAAAAAGGGAAAGATCCAGAAGCAAAATGAAATACAGAAAACAAATCCGAATTTCATTAAAGAAAATAAATAATGATAATAATAATAATAATAATAATAATAATAATGATAATAATAATAATAATAATAATAATAATAATAATAATGATAATATTAATAATAATAAGGCGAAATAAACTAACTAAAAATTATATGGATCCAAATAGTTTCCGAAGGTTAGATAAGGTGATAGGTCCAAAATTGACAAAGATGATTGATGGACCCATATCATAGTTGAGATTGATGGTTGAAAATCGTCCCTTTGATGGAGAATAGATTCCAATTGATCTATAGAAAGGGGAGGGGGATGGCGAGGGTAAATGAAGGATGGAAACACGACGGAATTTCCGATGAAAGTAAGTGAAGAAATATTCAATAATAGGTTTACGTTGTGAGAGCTACAGACTTACACTTTGAACGATTGCAAGAAAGTTGTTGTTATTGTTGTTGTTGTTGTTGTCTCCCCTCGTCGTCATTGTCACCACTATTTTCATTGTCATCGTCATCATTATTGTCATCGTATTGTCATCACAATCGTCATGGTCAACACCATTTTCAACACTATCTTCATCACAATTGTTATCGTCGTCATCATCATCATCATCATCACCACCACTATCATTAAAATCATAGATCAATACGAGCATTACCATCACCAATGCAATCATTATCATTACTATTGCCATCATTATCCTCACCATCACTACCAACATTACTATACACCAATTTTTTTTTTCTAATTTCGCTCACCATACAACTCCATTAAAACATAACAACAGAGTACATATACGTCTCTGTATCTCATGCAGACTTAATACTGCATGACCATTCAAGTATTGGCCAAAACAATACCTCTCCGTAAAAGTCTTATCAACCCGGGGTTTTAATTAGATCTTTAACTTATTGGAAATCGAACAGACGTAGGACGAGGGGGGGGGGGGGATAAGGGGGAGGAGAGGAGATGGGGGGGGGGAGGAGATGGGAGGTGAGGATGGGTTGGGAGGGGAGGGGAAAGGGAAGCGGGATAAGAAAGGGGAAGAGGGAGGAAGGGAGTGGGATGAAGGGGAAGGGATAGGAGGGTAGGAAGAGTGTGGAAGTAGGGAGGGAAAAGAGAGGGGGAGAGGGAATGGAGGAGATGGGAGGGAGAGGCGGTAGGGGGGGATTTTTTTAAGTCCTCTTCCATCAATTTTTTCTTTTTCTCCCCTCCATACTCTCCTCTCTCCCTCATCCCTTCTCAGCTCCTTTCTTTTCCTCTCCCCTCTCCCCTCTTCCCCCCCTCCTCTCTCCTCATTGACCTCCCCGCTTCCCTTCATTTCCCTCTCGCCTTCCCCTTCCCCTTCCAATTTCCTTCCCCCCCTCCCCCTCTCCCCTTCACCCCCTCATTCCTTCCTCCCGTCATCCCCGGTTCCATCCCCGCTCCCTCCCTCCTCATCCCCTACCAACCTCCCCATCTTCCCTCTCTCCCCTCTACCTCCCACATTTACCCCCCCCCCTTCTTCTCTTTCCCCCCCCCCCCCCTTCATCAGCTGGAGAACCCCTCGTTAGATCGACCAATCAGCGTCTCTCTCCTTGTTATTTCGTGGCCAATGAGGGACCTTCGGAAAGATATATATATATATATATTTATATAAAAAGGGAAAAAGAGTGAAAAACTTTACTCGACCATTATCTTATTAAGCATTTTTTTTTTTAATCATTTTCTTTTCTTTTCTTTTTTTTAGGAATTTTGAGGTATGTTTGTCTGGTTTTATTTCTCTTCCTCGAAATCGACAATATAAAAAGAGGTGCTTGGGAGCTTGTATGTTGTTGTTGTTGTTTTTTGTGTGTTTTTTTAAGTATGGTGTGTTTCTTGTCTTGATGTGAGGGAGATAGAAATATAAGAGAAGAAGCTTTATAAGGCTGATTAAGAAGGAGGAATTTTTAGGAACATTTACAAAGTTCCGACCATGAGCCACTTTATGAGACTGTCAAATCTTTTCGGATTTATATCGTATTGCAGAGTTTTCTTCTTTTTTCTATATCGTTTTTTTTCTTTCTTTCTTTTTTCTTTAGAATTCGAGTGTTTTTTTTTTAGGAAGGTCATGTTCTAGTTAATATGTGTTCCTCCTTCCACTCATTCGTCTCATGTTGAAGAATCATCTTGATGATTAATTCATGTGAAAATATATTTGTTAACATTAACATAAAGTTTTACATGACACTGAATTGTTGCATAGCGAGGCGTATTGATTACTTCATTCAATTATTCATCCGTGATCATGGACATTCATTTTATAATTCATTCATTTATTTACTTGTCTCCATGAACATATACTATATAATATATTCATTTATTCATTCGTCTTCCTGTTCGTTCATTATTTCATTCATTCGTTCTTGCTAATGTATATTCGCTATTTCAATCATTCATTCCCTCATTCCTGTCAATATCCATCGACTACTACACTTTTACATTCATCCATTCATTATTGACAAAAGGCATGCAATATTTAATTAATTTGTTCTTGTTAATGTCCATTCGTTATTACATTTATTCATATTTGTTAATGGTGATTACTTCACAAATTCAATCATTCATTCTTGACAAAAATGCATCCATTACTAAATCCAAGTTAATCAGTTATATCAAAATAAGCCCCATACGTTTCCCGTGCCCATATTCCCCCCCCCCACCCCTTCCCCCCACTCAATCAACACACCACCCACCCTCTCTCTCCCCCTCTATACCCCCTCCCCTCCTCCCCTTAAGTTGCATGGAAGTTTTAGGGAAGTTTTGGCATTAGTTTACCCAATATGTTAACACTGATTTAGAGTTGCATGGAATTCAGACTGAGATGATTACTAGTTCCACTAAGTGTATCAGGATTCCATTTTCGCAAAGTCATTAATATTTATTCTAGTATAGAAGTAGTTATAAAGGGGAAAATATAGTTATAGATACGTGAGTAAACAAACAAACAAAGACTGCTGTATCGTTTTGTCATGCCCGTGAAATAGGAATAAAAGCCGAACAGAAGAAGAGAAAAACAAATAAAAAAAACAGCGAGACAATCAGCTGTTTTAGGAGTTGGTGTAAGATTGCCTCCCCATAGTTTACCAAAGTTTACACGGTTTTACGAGCTTGTTGACTACTTCTTCTAGGATATAACCTTTTTTTATGTAAGAGGATTCCACAAGGACTTATCAAACGGTTTACGCTAGTCTACAACGTTT
The DNA here is from genome assembly GCA_017312705.2 of Penaeus japonicus. Taxonomy (NCBI): domain Eukaryota; kingdom Metazoa; phylum Arthropoda; class Malacostraca; order Decapoda; family Penaeidae; genus Penaeus; species Penaeus japonicus. The sequence goes on along the minus strand of BOPN01001164.1, from coordinate 286,527 downwards.
CCATCAAACTTCGCTAAATGACTTGCTAAAGTTAGCAAAGGTTCCAGCAAAGCCCGACCTAATAGTTTACCAAAAGTTTACACGGATCCCGTAAACAGAAAACAACTAAAACTTACCCGTAGAGATTTAGGGAACATCACGTAACACCAAACGTAACGAAATCTTTTACTTTGTAACAAAATTAAATGAAACCGGGTGTGTGGTACCCGTAGATTTTTAAGAAGCGTGAAGAAATCGCAGAGTTTATCTTGATTAAGGAAAGCTAAGAAGATTTCCCATCAGCCGATCTTAGTTAAGAAATGGTGATGGGAATTCACATCAGGTCGTCATGTAATGTGATGACCTGCCCGCGCCCATCAAATATTTCTGGGTCGGTTCGTGAATATTCTACACCTTGATGTGCTAATGGACCTGGAGAGAGAGAGAAAGAGAGAGGAGGGGGAGAGAGAGAAACTAGGAAAGAGAGAGACACACACAAAAAAAAAATAGAGAGAGAAAGAGAGAGACACACAAAATATATATATATAGAAAGAGAGAGACAGGCAGACAAACAGATAGAGATAGAGAGAGGAGAGAAGAAAGAGAGACGGATGAAAGGAAAAGAGAAAGAAGGAAAATAAGCAACTGAAGCAAAGGAACACGAAGCTTTCAGATCTTCTCTTCTTCCTCCCTTCCCTCCCTCTTTCCATCCATCCTTTCTTCCTACCCTCTTCCTTCCTTCCCTCTCACCCATACTGACACACTTCCTCTATCCCTTCCTTCCTTTTCTTCCATCTAGCCATCCACTTTCCCTCCCTCTCTCCCTTCCATCGCATCCTGCCTCCCTCCTCTCCTTCTATACTTCCTCTATCCCTCTCTCTCTCTCTTCCTCTATCCCTCTCTCTCTCTCTTCCTCTATCCTTTCCTTCCTTTTCTTCCTTCTAGCTATCCACTCTCCCTCCCTCTCTCCTTTCCATCGCATCCTACCTCCCTCCTCTCCTCCCATCCCTCCCTCCTCTCCTTCTACACCTCCTCTATCCCTCTCTCTCTCCTCCCATCCCTCCCACTCATCCTTCCACACTTCCTGACTCCCTCCCTCCCTCCCTCCCTCCCTCCCTCCCTCCCATCCTTCCCATCCTCCCTCCCTCCCACACAAAAGCACTAGGATTATGTGCATATCCTGGCGTGTGAAATGTCGTCAGGAGGATACGGTTCCTCAAAAGGTCATATATCTTGCATGACGCTGATTGATTTTTTTTTTTTTTTACTTGTACATTTTATGTTGGCGGAGATTGTTACAGGTATTCCTTTTGTTGTTGTTGTTGTTTGTTTGTTTAGGGAGGGAGCGGGGCTTGGCTTAATTAACTTCCTATTTAATCATATTACGCTGACGAATAAAAGGAAAAAGAAAAAAAAAGAGACTGAAAGAGAAAGGTGATAAAAAAGATGTAACTTGATGGTAATGATATTAAGGATGATAACAAGAATAGTGGAGATGATGAGAACTATGGTAATGGTAATGATAGTTAGTATAATGAAAATAATGATAATGATGATAATCTTAAAGATAATGATAACCATGATAATAATGATAATCATAATAATAATGAGTTATGATTATGATGATACCAGTAATAATAATGATGATGAAAATGATAATGGTAATGATATTTTTTGTAACATGGATGATAACAATAATGATAGTAATAATAGTAGTAATAGTAATGATGATAACAATAATGATGATGGCAATAGTAATGATGATGATATTGCTAATAATAGTATTGATATAGATTATATGAGGGGGATAATGACAATAATCATAACAATGATTATGATAATGATAATGATTCTAACAATAATAATATGAATTGTAAGGAAGATTATTATAAGAAAAAGCAGTACAACGACAACAATAGTAATAATAAAGATGAAAACGATGATAAATTGTAATGATGAAAAATAATAATATCAGATTAACATACTCTAAATAAATTTGATGAAACATTAAAAAAAAGAGAAAGAAAATAGAAAAACAAAACAATAAACCCCCAAACAATCACATTTTAATAAAGATAAAACAGAGAAAGAGAAAAACAAAACCAATAACGAAAGAGAAGAAAAAAAAAAAAAGTGAAAAAGCAGAAAGACTCCAAATGAAGGAAGATCGGAATATGAGGTGGAAGGGGGAGAGGGGAGGGGGGGGAGAAGGGGGAGAGGGGAGGGGGGGGAAGAAGGGGGAGAGGGGAGGGGGGGGGGAGAAGGGGGGGGAATGAGAGACTGCTGCCTCCTTCAACAACAATAGCCCGAGTTCATTGATTCCACATGGGGCTAAAATGACGGCGGGCGAGAGGGAGGGAGGGAGGGAGGGAGGGAGGGAAGGAGGGAGAAAAATGAGAGAAAGGGAAGGAGAGGGTGGGAGAAGGAAGGAAAGGAAAGGAATGGAAAGAAAAGGAAAGGAGAAAAAGAAAAGAATGAAGGGAGGAAGAAAGGAAGGAAGGCAGTGAGGAGGGAAGAACGGGAGGGAGGGAGGGAGGGAGGGAGGGAGAAAAATGAGAGAAAGGGAAGGAGAGGGTGGGAGGAAGAGGAAGAAAGGGAGAAAGAGGGAAGAAGAGGGAAAGGGAAGGAGAGGAGGAAAGACTGGGAGGATGGAAGGAAGGGAAGTGGGAGAAAGGGAGAGAGAGAGAAGGAGAGGGGAAGAGAGAAAGAGAAAATGACTGAAAGGATGTGAGGGAGGAGAGCGAGAGAGAGGAGAGGGTGAGGAAAGAAGAGGGAGGAGAGAGTGAAAGAAATTAAGGGAGAAAAAGAGGGAGGGGGGGAGAGTTAGAGGGTGAGAGGAAGGAAAGGAGGAGTAAAGGGAGAAAGAAAGGTAAATGAGAGAAGAGAAAGACATGAAAAGGGAATAGCAAAAAGATGGAAGAATAAAGACAAGGGAGAGGAGGGAATAAAAGGAGGTGGAAAGGAAAAGAAAAGAATCAATAATCAACACTACAGTAAATAAAGGGAAAAAAAAGAGGAGGAAGATTTAGCAAGAAAAAAGAGCGAAGAGGAGAGAGAACGACGAAGAGAGTACAAGAAAGAGTGACAAAGGAAGGAAGCAAAGAAACAAAAGAAACGAGATAAAACTAAGGAATAATATTTAAGAGGGGAAAAGGGGGGATGAAAACAGGAGACACGTAAGAGAGTTAGGATAACCTTGTAACAGGAAGGAGGAGGGAAAGAGGAAGGACGTGAGGCTGTCACAGCAAGAGGGAGGAAGGGAGGGACGGAAGCATAACAGGAAAGACATTGTTTGGAAGGAGGGTGACAGCGACCCAAAGGGAGACAGGGAGACGGAGAAGCAGAGAGATAGAGGGACGGAGGAAGGGAATGAGAGAGAGAGAGGGGGACAGGGAGAGGGAGATGGAGGTATGGAAATAGAGAGGAAGAGGAAGAGAGAGGCGGGTGGAGAAGAAATGGAACAAGACACAGACAGAGAATCAGACAGAACACATAGTCAAGCAAACAGACATACACAGCGACTGAAATAAAAGCCAAAGAGGGAGAGAGAGAGACCAAGAAAATCAGGAAGAAAAAGAGATGAAGATAAGCAGAATCATATCGTAATATCTGGAGGACGCGGGAGAGAGACAAAAAAGTGAATCAATATTGCGAGAAAATAAAGAAAAAAAGTGAGAGATGAGATGAAAGAAAGTGAAGTGAGAAGAAAAAAAGGAAGGATCCACATCCACACACACACACACACACACACACACACACACACACACACACACACACACACACACACACACACACACACACACACACACACACACACACACACACACACACACACACACACACACACACACACACACACACACACACACACACACACACACACACACACATACACACACACACACACTCACACACATATACCCCATTCTCAACACACACACACAAATACATCACAAAATACACTTACACCCAAACAAACACAACAACAACAACAAAAACACAGACAAGACCAAGTAGAGCACCGACCAATTCACAGAACGAACGAGAGCAACTACACAACCACTGAAACAAATACAAGTCATGGTCGAATAACGAACGAGAACAACGACACGACCACTGAAACAAATACAATTCATGGTCGAATAACGAACGAGAACAACGACACGACCACTGAAACAAATACAATTCATGGTCGAATAACGAACGAGAACAACGACACAACCACTGAAACAAATGTAATTTATGGTCGAATAACGAACGAGAACAATGACACAACCACTGAAACAAATGTAATTTATGGTCGAATAACGAACGAGAACAATGACACAACCACTGAAACAAATGTAATTTATGGTCGAATAACGAACGAGAACAATGACACAACCACTGAAACAAATGTAATTTATGGTCGAATAACGAACGAGAACAATGACACAACCACTGAAACAAATGTAATTTATGGTCGAATAACGAACGAGAACAATGACACAACCACTGAAACAAATGTAATTTATGGTCGAATAACGAACGAGAACAATGACACAACCACTGAAACAAATGTAATTTATGGTCGAATAACGAACGAGAACAATGACACAACCACTGAAACAAATGTAATTTATGGTCGAATAACGAACGAGAACAATGACACAACCACTGAAACAAATGTAATTTATGGTCGAATAACGAACGAGAACAATGACACAACCACTGAAACAAATGTAATTTATGGTCGAATAACGAACGAGAACAATGACACAACCACTGAAACAAATGTAATTTATGGTCGAATAACGAACGAGAACAATGACACAACCACTGAAACAAATGTAATTTATGGTCGAATAACGAACGAGAACAATGACACAACCACTGAAACAAATGTAATTTATGGTCGAATAACGAACGAGAACAATGACACAACCACTGAAACAAATGTAATTTATGGTCGAATAACGAAC
>BOPN01001164.1:271587-274087 GCA_017312705.2 Penaeus japonicus | reverse complement strand
CTTCTTCTTCTTCCTACTCCTCTTTTTTCCTTTTTTTTTATTCCTCTTCTCCTCTTCTTTTTCCTGTTATTCCTTTTCCTCCTCCTCGTCCTTTGCCTTTTCCTCTTCCTCTTCATTTTTCTCCTCTTCCTTCCACTCTCTAGGCATCTTCCTCTTCTTCCCCCTCCTCCTCCTCGCCCTCCTCTTCTTCCACTTCCAACTCCTCCTTCTCCTCCTCCTTTTCCTCCACCTTCACCTCCTTCCTTTATCCTTCCTCCATCCCCTCCTCCTTCTTCTTCTTCTCCCCCTCTTCCACCTCTTCCTCGCCTTCCTCTTCCTCAGCTTCCACAGGATAGCCGGGGCGGGAAGGAAGGTAAGAGGAAGATCATGAGGAAGGGGGATAAATAATGGGGATAAAGGGGGAAGGATTAGTGATGAGGGGGGGGGTCCTTTCTTTTGACCTAGATTGGCTCCAGCATGACCTAGTACGCAGATATACCCTTTGTATCTCGCGTGTTTCTATATCCTAGGGTAGAGGGGGTGGGGATGGGGGTGGGGGTGGGGGTGGGGGTGGGGGTGGGGATGAGATGAGGGGTGTATAGGGGAGGATGAGAGAGAAGGGTGTGGGGGGGGGGGGGAGAAGTCGAATGTTGTTGTTGTGTGTGTGTGTTTATGTGTCTATGAATTTATATTGTACATTCATATAAATGTTCATAGATAATACAAGAAAAATAGACAAAAGTTAAAGATATGAAAAAAAAAAAAAATGTACATGTATGCATTAGCCAGAAATCCGAAAAAGCCTAAGCCTAACCCTCATTACATTCCCCCTCCTACATCCCCCCCCCTTCCCCTCCCCCTTGCATTCACCCCCTCTGTCGATCTTTCAGAAAGTCTTTTTTTATTTTATTTCGCCGTAAAATTAGCCGCATCTCAAAAAGGTCACCTCACTGCCAGTAGCCACAATATCGCCTCTTTCTCTTTTCTCGTATTCTTTTTACTTATCTTTTTCTTTCTCTCTTTTCTCTTTCTCTTCTTTCTTCTCTTTTTCTTTCTCTTTTCTTGTGCTTTTTTTGTTTCTTTTTTTTTTATCTTTCTCTCCATTCGTCTGTCTTATTTTTTTCTCGTTTTCAATTAATTTTCTTCCTCCTCCCCTTCCTCTTCCTCCTTCTTTCTCCTCCTCCTCCCCTTCCTCTTCCTCCCCTTTCTCCTCCTCCTCTTCCTCCTCCCCTTCCTCCTCCTCCTCTCAAACCATCCCTCTCCCCTTCTCCTCTCATTGTTCCTCCCCTTCCTCCTCCTCCTTCCCTTTTACCTCCTCCCTTTCCTCCTCCTCCTCTCAAACCATCCCTCTCCTCCTTTTCCCTCCTCCCTCTTCCCTCTCCTCTTCCTCCTCCTCCTCCTCCTCCTCCTCTCAAACCTTCCCTCTCCTCCCTCTTCCCTCCTCCTCTTCCCTCTCCCCTTCCTCCTCCCCCCCCCCATTCTCTCCCCTCCATCACTCCCCTCGAATTGCTGACCACAACGATGCCCTGTGACCTTCCCGTTAACAAGGTGCTACGTGACTTTTTGGTCAAGCGTCGCTCCTAATGAAATCTTTCTTGTATTGTCTGGATTTCGTTGGCTCTGATTTTATTTTCATATATATTTTTATTTTTATTTTCATTATTTTGGGGGTAATTTAGGAATTGTTGTTGTTGTTGTTATCTTTATTATAATTATTATTATTATTATCATTATCATTATTATTATTATCATTGTTGTTTGTATTATTAGCATCATTGTTGTTATTGGTATTAGTAATATGATAAAAGTAACAATGAGAATTATCATTATCGTTATTACTATTATTATTATCAGCATTATCATTATAACAATCACAATTATTGTCATTATCTTCATCACTGTCGTTACTGGTGGTGGCGGAGTAATTGTTACTTTCGTTATCGTTACTTTACCTAGTATTTCTCGCTTTACTCTTACTTTTATATTTTTAATGAATATTAATCCTACACCGGCCATGTACACACTTTGATTTATATTCACGTTTCCCTAAGTACGAAAAAATCACCCAGATAAAAATAATACAAATATAGTTGAACATGCGTAGACATAAATTGATTGATAACGAGAAATGCAAGTTCCGTTCTGATATCAGCCTTCCCATTACCTCACTCTCACCCTCTTTCTCTCCCTCACTCTCTCACCCTCCCTCATCCTTTCCCTCTCCCTCATCCTTTCCATTTCCCTCACCCTCTCTCTTTCTCCCATCCTCTCCCTCATCCTTTCCCTCTCCATTACCCTCTCGCTCTCCCATCCTCTCCCTCTCTCTCATCCTCTCCCTCTCTCCTCCCCTCTCCCTCTGTCCCATCCTCTCCCTCTCTCTCATCCTCTCCCTCTCTCCTCCCCTCTCCCTCTGTCCCATCCTCTCCCTCTCTCTCATCCTCTCCCCCTCTCCTCCCCTCTCCCTCTGTCCCATCCTCTCCCTCTCTCTCATCCTCTCCCTCTCTCCTCCCCCCCCCCCCCC
>BOPN01001164.1:256587-261587 GCA_017312705.2 Penaeus japonicus | reverse complement strand
GTTACAGCGTGACGTGTGAAGCTGGGCGTGACACTCACACTGTAAAAGAGATTATGTATTTGACTTCCTCTGCTCGGGAAGTCATGGTAGTACTAACGAGTTCCTGTACACGAAAGAAAAGGAATAGTGACGTGTGTGTGTGTGTGTACGTCTACATAAACATGGACGTACACAAAGGTAGAGTAGTGAATAGAGTTGCGATGTATATGTTCTACATGCACATAAACGCACACAAAATGGGAGTTGAGATACATGTATTATATACACCCCCCTCCCCTCCCCTCCCCCTCCCTCCAATTATTAGGATGGTGGGCGGGGGTGGGGGAGGGGGGGAGGGAAGGATAGAGTAACGGGGAAGGGGGGAGGGGTAGAGGAGGAGGAGAGAGAGAGGGAAGGGATATCACCAGGCCTCCTCAGACGACTATAAATAGCCTAGAAAAAAAATATTCCAAAGAGAGACTTACCTGCGGAATCTCATTGTTTGGTGGTCATTTATAACTCTTGCCTCGTCCTTCTGTAAAGCCGGAAAAGTGTCGGTTCTTGGAATGTGTTGGCGGTCGAGGGTGCAGGGTGGAAGGGTGAGGGAGAGAAGGGAGAGGAAGGGTGAGGGAGAGAGAGGAGAGGAAGGGTGAGGGAGAGAGAGGAGAGGAAGGGTGAAGGAGTAAGTAGGAAGGATGGATGAGAGAGAAAAGGGGAGGGTGAGGGGAGCGGAAAGAGGAAAGGAGAGGGAAGATGAATGGTGACGGAGTGAGGAGGAAGGACGGATGGAGAGTACAAGAAAGATGAGAGGAGAGAGAGAGAGAGAGTGGAAGTAAGGCTTTGGGAGAGGGAAAAGTATGGGTGGAAGAGGGAAAGAGAGGGAAGAGAGAAGGAGGATTGAAGGGAGACGGAGAGGGAAGAGGAAGGATGGAATAGGAAGAGAGGGTACAAGAGGGTAGAAGAGTTGCCTCGCATGTCAGATTAAAAGTTACCCTGAAGAAGCCACACCACTCGGGGGGGGTCGACACTGCTTGTCCGAACGCACCGCATTTGGGGAACTGTATCTGTACGTATGAATAGATGCTTTCTGTGTGTGTGTGTGTTTGTTTGTGTGTGTGTGTGTGTGTGTGTGTGTGTGTGTGTGTGTGTGTGTGTGTGTGTGTGTGTGTGTGTGTGTGTGTGTGTGTGTGTGTTTGTGTGTGTGCGTATGTGTGTGTGTGTGTGTGTGTATTTGTTTGTGTGTTTGAGTGTTTGTGTGTGTGTGTGTGTGTGTGTGTGTGTGTGTGTGTGTGTGTGTGTGTGTGTGTGTGTGTGTGTGTGTGTGTGTGTGTGTGTGTGTGTGTGTGTGTGTGTGTGTGTGTGTGTGTGTGTGTGTGTGTGTGTGTGTGTGTGTGTGTGTGGTGATTTGTGTGTATGTGAGTGTGTCTGTGTATAAATGTATAACTGATAAACTGTTAACAATATTCATTCACCCAATGCACTTGTACAAAACCATTTTTACTTTTTTCATCAGTAATTCATCAGTCAATAATTGACAGTCTGACAACTCATAAGTGTGTTTTGACAGGAATTATGCAATAAATGTGATAGAAAAAGAGAGTCAAGGAGAGAAAGATAAAGAGAGAGAAAGACCGAGAGATACAGAAAGACAGAATGGAAAAGAATCAGAAAGAAAAAAAAAGATAAGGAGAAAGAGGAAAATAAGTAAATGAATAAATAAATAGATAAATACTAAATAGTAAACAGACAACAACAAAAAAAAAAAAAACACTCGGAAAAAAAGAGAGAGAAAGGAAAAATACTCATTACATACATCAGTGCTTTGTAATTAACTCTGAAAGCATGCAGATAAATCGTCCAGTGCTATATGGATTAAAATCACCCGATTTATTCATCAACTTCTTTCTTTCTTTCTTTTTTTTCTTTTTTTTTCTTTTTTTTTAGCGAAATGGTTTTGCAAACTTGACGTATGATTATCATTATTTGTTATGATTACATCAGTATTAGTTGTTATTGTGATTATCAATAGAATCATTATCAATAGAATCCTTATTATCATTATTGTCATTATAATTAACACTATCATTGTCATTACTGTTTTTGTTGTTATCATCATTATTATTGTCATCATAGTTATCATTCTTATTATCATTGTTACTATCCATATTATCATCATTATAGTCATTATCATTATTATTATCCTTATCCTTATTATTAGTAGCAGTATCATTAGTAGTAGGAGTAGTAGTAATAGTAGTAGTAGTAGTAGTAGCATTAGTATTAGTATTGTTATTATCATTATTTATTATTTTCTTATTATTGTCATCGATATTCTTAATATCATTATTATCATCATCATAATTATTATCGTCTTTATCATAGAGAGAGAGCGCAAGAACATTAGAGAGAACGTAGAATTGGGAAGAGGAGAAGAAGAAGGAGGAGATGGAGGAGGAGGAGGAGAAAGAGGAGGAGGAGGGACGGAGGAGGAGGCGGAGGAGAAAAAGAAGAAGGAGGAAAAAGAGGAGGAGGAGGAGGAGGCAGAGGAGAAGAAGAAGGAGGAGGAGGAGGTGACTGGGGAGGAAGAGGTGGAGGAGAAGGACGAGGAATAGGGAAAGGAGGAGGAAGAGAAGAATGAGGGGGAAGAGGTGAAGGCGAAGGAAAAGGGAGAGAAATAGAACAAGGAGGAGGAGAAGCTGAAGTATTTAAGAGGAAGAAGTAATCGTAGCGTCTGTATAGTATCCACGCCATACAAGGCAGGGAGGGTTTTGTCCTCACACCCCCTTCACCCCAGCCCCCCTCTACCCCCTCCCCCCTCCACACTCCAGCCTCTCCCCTTCACCCCCTCTTCCCCCTCCACCCTCTCTCCCTCCATCCTCTCTCCCTCCCCTTCTAACCCCTCCACCCTCCCCTCCCATTTCCCCTCAGTCCTCCCCCCTCTCTCCCTCCCCCTTACCCCTTTCCCCTTCCCCTCCCCCTCTACCCTCTCCCCCTTCAGCCTTTACACCCTCTACCCTCTATACCCTCTCTCCCTCCGTCCTCTCTCCCTCCACCCTCCACACCCTCTCTCCCTCTACCCCCTCTACCCACTCTCTCCTCCCCCTCTAACCCCCCACTTCCCCTCTACCCCCTCTCCCTCCACCCTCCTACCCACTTCCCCTCTACTCCCCCCCCCCCATTTCCCCTCAGCCCTCCATCGCTGATGCCGACACTTTGACTGTATGGATAAGGCGTTGATTGATCTTTATTGATCGTAATCATTACTGGTGATTTTCTCGCCTTTTTTGTTTTGATCTCTTGTTTGATATTTGTTTTTGTTTTTTTGTCATTGTTTTATGCTGATTTTTTTGTATTGTGTACTGCCATGACTAGCTAGCCGAGAACCAGGGTTAGTGATGTTAAGTAGATTCGAAAGACTTGTTCTTGGAAATTATATTTGCTTTCCTTCCACTTTGCATTTCATTGATTAATATGTGGATACAACCCTTTAACTGATCAAGCTTCTAGAAAAATATTTAAAAAAAAAATACACCTATCCCCCCCCCCCCCCTCCTGCATATCCCTCCTGCATACTCGTTTCCTGTCCCCTATCTTCCCCCTACCTCCCCGCTTCTTCCCTCCCCAACTTCTTTCCTTTGCCTATCTCCACTTCTCCCCCCCCCCCCCTCCACCTACCCACCTCCCCTATCCCTCACTTCTTTCAGCCTTTCCCGCAAGCAAGCAGAATCACCCCCTCACCCCCCTACCCCCCCTATCCCCCTTTTGCCATATCCGTAACCGAGGAACGGAGCGCGAGGTCACGGAACCCTTTCCCCTTGGAGCCAAGCTCGCTCGTTCACGCTAATACGAGCGAGGTAAGGTAGCGGTTTTGTGCTCGTGTTTATGCATACCTGTTGTAGTTTTGCTGGTTTCTCTCTCCCTCCTTTACTCTATCTATCTATCTATTAGTCTCTCTGTCTCTCTCTCTGTCTCTCTCTCTCTCTCTCTGTGTCTCTCTTTCTGTCTCTCTCTCTCTCTCTCTCTCTCTATCTATCTATCTATCTATCTATCAACCTATCAATCTACCTCTTATTTATTCACTCTTTGGAATCAAAGAAAAGCATGATAAATCTCGGTATTCTTTCACACACAAAAAGAAACTGACCATTCGTTTCCATGCAACAGTACGACATAGCGTGCGGATATTGCGTGCGTTAGGATATTGCGTGCGTTAGGATATTGCGTGCGTTAGGATATTACGTGCGTTAGGATATTGCGTGCGTGTGTGTGAGAGGGACTGTAGTGTGAGGAGGTAGAGGTATTTGGATTTGTGGTTTTGAGGAAGAATTGTAGGGGGGGGTGGAGAAGAGAAGAAGTGGGGATAGGGATTATGATGGTAGGGGGAGGGGTTGGGGGAAGGGGAGGGGAGAGACAAGGAGAGGGGGGAGCTGGGGTTTGTCTTCTCATTTTCTCAAATATCATCAATTTTATCGTTTCATTTTATTTATTTATTTGACTCTTTTACTTGTATATCTATATCCAATCTTATATTCTCGTATTCATATTTGTCATTATTTTATGTTGTTTATGTTCATATCATGTATTTTATATTATATATTATGCATCATATGTTTTGCATCTTTATAATCTTCACATTTATATCTCTGATCAATTTTTAATTGTCATTTTTCATATTCTATATTTTATTCATTTTCTTGCTATTCACATTCTCCCCATCTTTCATTTCCTCCTCCAAATCTTCTATCATTTATTTTCTCAATTTTCCGTTTTCTGTTCTTTTCCTTTTCTTTTGATTTCTTAAATTCGTTTCCTTAATTTTCTTGAAAACCAGAACATCTTCGTCTTTTAAATTCCCTTTCCTTCCTTCCGTCCTCTTGTTTCCCTTCACTAAATCTTTGTTCCTTTCTTTTTTCAATTTTCCATTTCTCCTCTATTTCTCCCTTTCTTACTTTCTTTCTTTCTCTCTCTCTCTCTTTCTCTCTCTCTCTCTTTCTCTTTCTCTCTCTCTCTCTCTCTCTCTC
>BOPN01001164.1:236587-239087 GCA_017312705.2 Penaeus japonicus | reverse complement strand
CAACAGACATACAACAACAGGTTGCATAATACTGTAGATTGTCCCTGGAAATGGTCTCCTGAATGGAAATGCCATCATGGACGGTGGAGTGACCCATGTAGAAGGATCTTGTAGATTATCCACATGGATTGGCTAGGTGGAAGGCCCATTTGTAGAGCTAAGTGTGTAGCATGGTTATTTTGGGTGGATCGAAGAGGGGAATTCAGGGAGGGAAGGTGGAGAGGAAGAGAGGGAAAGAGAGAGGGAGAGTGAAAGGGAAGAGGGGAATTCAGGGAGGGAAAGAGAGAGGGAGAGTGAAAGGGAAGAGGGGAATTCAGGGAGGGAAAGAGAGAGGGAGAGTGAAAGGGGAAGAGAGAGGGAGAGTGAAAGGGAAGAGGGGAATTCAGGGAGGGAAAGAGGAGAGGGAGAGAGGGAAAGAGAGAGGGAGAGGGAAGGAGAGATTAAGAGAAGGGGAAGGAAGGAATAGGGAAAGGAATTAAGGAGAGGGAGTGGAAGAGAGAATAAGGGAAGGAGGGAATAAAAGAGTGAAGTATAGAGAGGAAATGGGAAAGAGATAGGGAGAGAGTAAGAGCAGGCGGGAAAGAGAGGAAGAAAGTAATAAAGGAAGGAAGTAAAAAGAGGGAAAAGGAGAGAGAGTAAGATAGTAAGGGATGGAGGGTAGGAGAAGAAGGGGAAGGATTAGGGAGAATGGACGGAGGTGAGGAAAGGGAGAGGGGGAGTGTAAGGAAAGGAGGGGAATAAGGAGAAAGTAAGGAAAGAGGGGAATAAGGAAAGATGAGGGAGAAGGGGTGAGGAAGCGAGCAAGAGGAGGAGGTCAAGAGAAGAAAAAAAAAACAAGGAGAAAGTAAGAGAAGGAAGTACAGAAATAGATAAGAAAAATCCAATGAGAAGGGAAAGAAGATAAGGGGGGTGGATGAGGCGAAGAAAGAGAGAGAGAGGGATATGATAAAGGAGAGGGAAACAAGAGATGGAAAATAGGTGAGAAGAGGAGAAAGACGGAGGGGACGAAGGAGAAGGAAGAAAAAAGGAAGGAATGAGAAAGGCAGAGAATAGGAGATAAGGGGAGGGGGCAAGGAGTAGGAGAGGAAGAATAGTGAGATAAAGAGGGATGGTGGAATGAAGGGAGAGAAAAAAAGAGAAGGAAAGAGCAAGACAAATAAGACGAAAGGGGAGAGTAGGGAGAAACAGAGAGAAGACAAAGACGAAGACAGACACAGACAAATGCACAGACTCACAGACAGACAAACAAGCACACAAAACCATCGATAAAGACAGAGAGGGAAACCTCATATTAGCATGCACTTGTTCAGCACACGTTCAAATATATCAAGCAAAATCATGGCTAAAATTCATGACTGTATTTCATACCGGTGACGACACGATATAAGGGACCATCAGAAATCCTATTTGGAAATTGACTCAATGTGATGTATCGGTCGGGGTGTTAGGATGACGCTAGGGTTACGGGGAGGGGAGGATGGGGGAGGAGAAGGGGAGAGAGGACGAAGGAGGAAAATAAGATTTTTTTTTTCGCAAAGTTTTTTTTTTTTTTTTTTTTTTTTTGTTATCAGATATATAGATACAGATATACGCATACAAACATACGCACACACACTTATACACACATACACACACAATACACCCTTTATGCCTCACCTCATACTAACAAACACACACACACACACACACAATACACCCCTTATGCCTCACCTCATATTAACACACACAAACACACACACACAATACACCCCTTATACCCCACCTCATACCAAAACACACACACACACACACACACACACACACACACACACACACACACACACACAAACCCTGCCAGCTATGTGCGCTCGCCTTTCCTCCAGGCTTCATGACACATCAACATAAACATAACCAGCGACCACCGATCTGTGTGCTTCCAATAACGGCCCGGGTAAACACAGCAGCCTCTGACAACAGCGGGGTTCATTGCGCTGTGAAATATAGGCTTGGGATTCACACCGTATGGATTACTCGGCTGGATTCTCTCCTCGACCCTTTCTCGTGTTTGCCGCTCGCTTCGTCTCTTCGTATTTCTGTGTCTCTTTTTGATTTCGCTTCTGGTTTGGTCTCTTTCTTGATTCGTATTTCTTTTTGTCGTCTTCCGTTTTTGTTTTTTTTCTTCTTCTTTTTTTCTTTCTTTCTTTCTTTCTCTATCTGGTCTTCTCTCTCTCTCTCTCTCTCTCTCTCTCTCTCTCTCTCTCTCTCTCTCTCTCTCTCTCTCTCTCTCTCTCTCTCTCTCTCTCTCTCTCTCTCTCTCTCTCTCTCTCTCTCTCTCTCTCTCTCTCTCTCTCTCTCTCTCTCTCTCTCTCTCTCTCTCTCTCTCTCTCTCTCTCTCTATCTATCTATCTATCTATCTATCTGTCTACCTTTCTTTCTTTCTTCCATTCCCCCTCCTCTACCCCCCCCCCCTTCTCTGATTAGGGCGGAGGTGTGTGAGAAAGAGGGGAATAAGAATTGACAG
>BOPN01001164.1:231587-234087 GCA_017312705.2 Penaeus japonicus | reverse complement strand
TGTAATTATGATTGTTATTATCACCTTCATTATGATTGTTATCATTATTACTTTTTAGTATTAGTAGTATCAGTATTATGACTATTGTCATCAATATTGATGATAATGTTGTTATCATTATTGCTATTATCAATTATATTATTTTATCATTTTTGTTATCATAATCATCATCATCATTGTCATCATTATCATCACTTTTATTGATATTGTTATCATCATTACCGTTATTATTAGTATATTGATATTATTATCATTATTATTATGATCAACATTTATACTACTAGTACTACTACTATTATTAATGTTATCATGATTTCATTAGTTATAGTATTATCATTAATCCATTATTTATATCATCATCCTTATTCTCATTATCCTTATCATTAATGTTATCATTATTACTACTGTTATAATTATCATTATCATTATTATCATTGACATTATTATTATCATTATTATTATTAATATTAATATCATTATCTTTGTTTTCGCCATGTTGTTATTATTATTGTTGTTGTTATTTACATTGCACCATTGCGTCACTATTACCATTATTGGCATTATTGTTGTTTTTGTTACTATGATTATTTTCATTACAATTCCTATTCTCGTTATTATTATCATGATTGCTATCATTATCATAATTACTGTTTGTGATCGCTGATATGCATATTATTATCATTACCATGTTATAATTATTACCATCATTATCTTTATTGTCATTATCATCATCAACACTATTATCAATATTATCAATAGTTATTATCATTGCGTGTTATAGCAGCAGTAGTACTAACGATAATAATATAATAGTACCAGTAATAGTAGTAGTAGTAGTAATAATTGAAGTAGTAGGAATAAAGTAGTGATATTAGTTGTAGTAGTAGTAATAGTCTCAGTAATATATAAAAAAAAGGCAAAATTACAAACACAAATTACCCCCACATCTTATCATTAACGTAAACACCCATACCATCACCTTTTTTTCCATTATCGAAACAGCACTAAAGGCAATTCCAAATGAGCCATCTCTCTCCCTTTGCTTGGAATTTAGGAGCGCAAGCAACACGTTAAGCTAAGGTTCAAAATGGCCCTTCTGGATATGAGGAAATCGCCCTTGTGCTCACTGGATGGCCTGTGTTGTGTTTTAGCTCCGTTTTCTTTTTTTTCTTTTTTTGTGTTTAGTTGTTGTTGGTTGTTGGTGGTGGTTGTGTTTTTTTGTTTTTTGTTTGTTTTTTCTCGTCTATGTTTTTTGTATTCTCTTTCTCTTGCTCTTTATTTCATAATGTTCTGTTTCTCTATTTGTTTGTTTGTTCTCTTTCTCTCTCTCTCTCTCTCTCTCTCTCTCTCTCTCTCTCTCTCTCTCTCTCTCTCTCTCTCTCTCTCTCTCTCTCTCTCTCTCTCTCTCTCTCTCTCTCTCTCTCTCTCTCTCTCTCTCTCTCTCTCTCTCTCTCTCTCTCTCTCTCTCTCTCTCTCTCTCTCTCTCTCTCTCTCTCTCTCTCTCTCTCTCTCTTTTCTTTCTCTCTCTCTCTCTTTCTTTCTTTCTCTCTCTCTTTCTCTCTCTCTCACTCAATTTTTCTCTTTCTCTTTCTCACTCTCTCTTTCTGTCATCTAATTATCTATCTATCTAATAACTATAAACCTGTGTATGCATGTACGATTTTATCTGTAATTCTTTTCATGCATCTGTCTATCTGTATCTTCATTTATCTGTTTCTTCATTTAACTGTCTAAATATATATTAATTTATCTGTCTATCTTTCTATTCATCTATTTGTCTATCTGTCTCTTCATTCAACTATCAATCTATCTATTCATCTATCTCTCTCTTTCATTATTCCCTCACTCTCCTTCCCCTCATTTCCCCTTCTCCTTCTCCCCTCCTCCCATTTTCCTCATCCTTTTCCCCTCCTCCCTTTTTCCTCATCCCTTTTTCATTCTCCTTTTCCCACACCTTTTTCCACTCCTCCAGGTAGCTCTAGTGCCAGCCCAACCCCGCCGGCCAGTAAGCACACAGACGGGAGGTGCCGGAGCTAAGCCTGGCACAGTGCCTCTCACAGGTGTGTCTAGAGAGCGAGAGAGAGTGGGCGACGGAGGGAGAAAGAGAGAGGGAGGAAAGAAATGGGACATAAGATGAGGTGGTTTACGTTATCCCTGAATAATTATTGTTGTTCATCGGATATGCATAACCTATATTTGTTCTTTGACAAAATAGTAAATCTTTAGTTTGAGAGAGAAAGAGTGGGTAAACAGGACATACACGCAACTACTACCTCTACACCTCTCACTTTCTCTTTCTCTTTCTTTCTCTCTCTCTCTCTCTCTCTCTCTCTCTCTCTCTCTCTCTCTCTCTCTCTCTCTCTCTCTCTCTCTCTTTCTCTCCCTCTCTCTCTCTTTCCCTCTCTCGCCCTTAAAACGGGTTCTACGGCCGTTGCAGGGAGTGAGGGATAGCATTGCAAGCAGGTGGCGGCCAGCTGGTGCACACAGGTGGCAGGCGACG
>BOPN01001164.1:214087-221587 GCA_017312705.2 Penaeus japonicus | reverse complement strand
CCCCTTCCCTCTTTTACCTTCTCTCTCCCTCTCCCCTCCGTTCACCTCTCTCCCTATTCTCTCTCTATTGCCTTCTCTTTTTCTCTGTATCTCTTTTTGTTGTCTGTTGGTGTGTACCTCTCTCTCTCTCACACACACACTCACACACACACACACACACATACATACACTCTTTCTCTCTCTCTCTCTCTCTCTCTCTCTCTCTCTCTCTCTCTCTCTCTCTCTCTCTCTCTCTCCNGAGGGGGGGGGCTATGGAGAAGGGAAGGAAGGCAAGGAGGGAAGGAAGAGGGAGGGAAGGGGAGTAGGGGAGGAAGAGGGAGGGAAGTGAAGAAGGGGAGGAAGAGGGAGGGGAAGGGAAGTAGGGGAGGAAGAGGGAGGGAAGGGAAGTAAGGGAGGAAGAGGAAGGGAAGGGAAGTAGGGGAGGAAGAGGGAGGGAAGTGTAGAAGGGGAGGAAGAGGGAGGGAAGGGTAGAAGGGGAGGAAGAGGGAGGGAAGGGAAGTAGAGGAGGAAGAGGGAGGGGAAGGGAAGTAGGGGAGGAAGGCAAGGGAGGGAGGAGGACGGAAAGGGTAAGATGGATGTTGGGATGGGTGACTGCGAGATAGAAAGTCAGAAACGAGGAAGAAAGGAGAGGGAGCTAGGGGAGTGGCCATAACGGAAGCCCCTCTACCTTCCTACTTCCTCCTACTATGATGGAGGAGGAAGACCTCATACGAGAATATATATATATATATATATATATATATATATATATATATATATATATATATATCTATATATTTGAATATATACATTTGTTTATTCGACATGCCTTATTCATATGTATATGTGTATTTCAATATAGAAATGTATTTATATTCATCTCTCTCGGATATTTATTTCTTCTCTCTCTATATTTATCTATCTATCTATCTATCTATTCATCTCTTTTCTTCCCTTTCATTCCTCCTTCATCCCTCCTCCTTCCCTCTCCCCCTCTCTCTCTCTCTCTCTCTCTCTCTCTCTCTCTCTCTCTCTCTCTCTCTCTCTCTCTCTCTCTCTCTCTCTCTCTCTCTCTCTCTCTCTCTCTCTCTCTTTCTCCTCTCTCTCTCTCTCTCTCTTCTCTCTCTCTCTCTCTCTCTCTCTCTCTCTCTCTCTCTCTCTCTCTCTCTCTCTCTCTCTCTCTCTTCCACCCCTCCTATCCACCTCCCACCCCCCCCCTATAGAGACGTAACAGGTGTGGTTATAACTCTTCACCGGAGACAGATGCGTGGGAAACCTCCCTTTAAAACAACAAACATAAACAACAATAAACAACAACAAAGATAAAAAAAATAACAATAGTGATACATACAAAAACAAAAAAATGCAAAACAAAATTGAATCAACTTTAGTTGAAAGTTAAAGGGAGTGGTGAGGGATGGTAGGGGGTGGGGGAGGGAGGGGAAGGGAAGGGGAGCAGAGGAAAAGAGAAAAAAATGCGAAAAGGAAGGTGTCTGATAGGAGGGAGGGGGGTAGGAAAGGGGGAAGAAAAGGGTACGAGAAGGGGAGAGGAAGAAAGGGGAATGATTGGGAGAAGAGGGGGAAAGGTAGAAAAGGGAGAGAGAGGAGGAAGAGAGAGAGGAGATGGAAACGAAGGGAAAGGAGGGGAAGAGAGGGGAAGGGAAGGAGTAGGGAGGGCAAGAAGGGACGTGGGGAAGGTAAGATAGGAGAAGAGAAGGGGCTGATGAAGATGTAGCAAAGGGGAGAAAAGAGAAGAAAGAGAAGAGAAAAGAGGAGAAAGGAAAGATCAAGATGCAAAGGCGAACGAGAGAGATAAGAAGCGAATAAGAAGGAATCGGAAGGGGGCGAAGAAGGAGATGGGAAGGGAAGGAAAATGGAGAGGGACAGAGTTAAGATGAATGAGCTTGATGAATCTGATTGGCAGAAAGGTGGGCGTGTCCCTAGGGTTATGGTAGACTGGGATTGTTAGTGGAAGGAAATGGGAGAGAGAGAGAGAGAAGGAGAAAGAGGAAGGGAAGCTAACGAAAGAGAGGAAGATAGAGTGCGGAGCAAGGAAGAAGGGACAGAGAGAGAGAGAGTGAGAGAGAGAAAGAGAGAGAGAGATGAGAGAGAGAGAGAGAGAGAGAGAGAGAGAGAGAGAGAGAGAGAGAGAGAGAGAGAAAATGAAAAGTAGTGAGAGAAAAAGAGAGAAAAAAAAAAGTAAACTGACAGATGGAAAACAGAAACAAAAATAATGAAACAATAATTGATCGAAAGTAGTATCCCAAAAGTACCACAAACGAAAACTAAAGTAAAAAGCTATACAAAAGAAAGTGAATAAAAAAAGAAGAAGAAGAAACAGAGAGAAAGAAACACGAGAATATATAAAATAAAATAGACAGAATAGAAAAAAAATAGATTAGAATGCTTTTGAAGGGAAAGAAAGACCAGAAGCAAAAACAACAATAATAGAATGGAAAGGGAGAAGAGAAGACAGGAGGAGGAACATCAGACATAAATAACGATGGAAAAGAAACGAGGCGGGAAAAGAAGGTGAAGGTTGAAGGGAGAGGAAACAAGAGAAATAGTCTCTCTTCCTGTGTTTCCTCTCCGTTATCGTCTCTTCCCTCAGCTCCTCTTACTTCCCCTCTGCTCCTCCTCCTTTCCCCTCTCCCCTCTCCCCTCTCCCGTCTCCCCTTTCCATCTTTTCCTCGTGATTTTGTTGTTCTTTCTCCTCTCTCTCTCTCTCTCTCTCTCTCTCTCTCTCTCTCTCTCTCTCTCTCTCTCTCTCTCTCTCTCTCTCTCTCTCTCTCTCTCTCTCTCTCTCTCTCTCTCTCTCTCTCTCTCTCTCTCTCTCTCTCTCTCTCTCTCTCTCTCTCTCTCTCTCTCTCTCTCTCTCTCTCTCTCTCTCTCTCTCTCTCTCTCTCTTTCCTTTGCATCCCCCATTCCTCACTCTTTTCTCTCTCTCTCTCTCCAGCTCCCTCCCCCTTCCACCCCAGCATCTACCCCCACCCCTTTATTCCAGCATCCCCCCCCACTCATCTTCCCATCTTCACCCTCCTCCCCACCCTACCCCGACCCTCCCCCCACCCCCTTCATTATCTTTTGGTCCCTCATTGCCTCATGAGATCAGTCCCAAGTGCCGAGGGTTAGCGTGAGGCTCTTGTTTGTCTCTTTCTCTCTTTCTCTTTCTCTCTTTCTCTATTTTTCTCTTTCTCTCTTTCTCTTTCTCTCTTTCTCTTTCTCTCTTTCTCTCTTTCTTTCTTTCTCTCTTTCTCTCTTTCTCTCTTTCTCTCTCTCTCTCTTTCTCTCTTTCTCTCTCTCTCTTTCTCTCTTTCTCTCTTTCTCTCTTTCTCTCTTTCTCTCTTTCTCTCTTTCTCTTTCTCTCTTTCTCTTTTTCTCTCTTTCTCTCTTTCTCTTTCTCTCTTTCGCTCTTTCGTTTTTTTTTTTATACATGTAATGTTTTGTATCTTTCTTCTTTTCGTATTTTCTATCTTTCTTTCTTTTGTATTTTCTCCCTTTCCTTGTTTTCTCTCTCTCCCTCTTTATCTCCTTTTTTAGTTCTCTCTTTCTTTCTCTCACTTTGTTTCTGACTTTCTCTATCTCTCTTTCTCTTCTTTCCCCGTCCTCTCTTTCTCTCTTCCTTCCTCTTTCTTGCTTTCTCTTCTTAGTTCTTTCTCTCTATATTTTTTCTCTATTTTCTATTTCTTTTCTCATTCTTTCTTTCTTTCTTTCTTTCTCTGTTTCTGTTTTTTTTTTTTTTTTTTTTGCTCTCCTTCTCTCTCTCCCTTTCTAGCTCGTTCTACCGTTCTCTCTCTCTCTCTCTCTCTCTCTCTCTCTCTCTCTCTCTCTCTCTCTCTCTCTCTCTCTCTCTCTCTCTCTCTCTCTCTCTCTCTCTCTCTCTCTCTCTCTCTCTCTCTCTCTCCGTCTCTCTCTCTCTCTCTCTCTCTCTCTCTCTCTCTCTCTCTCTCTCTCTCTCTCTCTCTCTCTCTCTCTCTCTCTCTCTCTCTCTCCCCCCCTCTCTCTCTCTCTCTCTCTCTCTCTCTCTCTCTCTCTCTCTCTCTCTCTCTCTCTCTCTCTCTCTCTCTCTCTCTCTCCCTGCCACTTACTTTCTCTCTATCTCCTTCCTTCCCTCCCTTCCTCCCTTCCTCCCTCCCTCCTTCCCTCTCCCTCCCTCTCCCACCCTCCCTCCCTCCCTCCCTCCTTCCCACCCTCCCACCCTCCCTCCCTCCCTCCCTCCTTCCCTCCCACCCTCCTTCCCTCCCTCCCTCCCTCCCTCCTTCCCCTCCTGTTCCTTCCCACCCACCCTCCCTCCCTCCCCTCCCTCCTACCCTCCCTCCTTCTCCTACACCCTCCTCCCTTCTTACCCTCCCTCCTCTTACCCCTCCCTCCTCCGTCCCCTCCCTCCCTTCCTCCCATCCTCCTACTCCTCCCTCCCCTCCCCTCCTTCCCACCCCTCCCTCCCTCTCAAGTCCGCTCGCAGTGTGAGCTTTTCTTGCCATCATTAAGCGAGGTTCTGCCGGTGACAGGGAGGGCTGCCCTGCTCTTCCCTCATCGTGCAATATTGCATTTCCCTTGGCTATAGTCACCGCTATCGTCAGTTTTCAGTGTTATTGCAGTTTGTTTTTATATCGTGCGTTTGTTGATATTGTTGTTGTTTTCGTCGTTTTTTTTTAATCATAAGTATAATCTCAGTCAGTGTATATTTAGTCACATCAAAAAATCACAATCACAGTTATGATCATAATGACAACCACATTAGAACCACAATTAGTCACGATAATAAGTATGATAAGAACCACAACCACAATTGACCACAATAATAACCACGAAGACGATTACCAATAAATACAATCACAATCGTGATTATTGTTAGTTGCAACCACAAGGATAACAAAACCTAAATAAACACAACTACAATAACAACAGCACGAATCGTCACAACCAGGATTACCTCTAAAATTACCTCAATAATTGCCACACCTGTAGCAGCAATAACAACCACGCCCACAACCATAATTACTACCACAACCGCTACCATTATTACTAACACCGCGACCCACATTAACAACAACCCTACGAACAATCACATTAACAACCACAATTATTATCAATATAACAACCACAATGACCACAAAGCCGGAACCTCTTTAGCAACCACACCCGAAATTCAGAATAACAACCATACAAACATCACAGTAACAACCACAATTTCAACGACTATTTCAATCACACCCGAAACCACAATAACCAATGATACCATACCAACAATCCCAATAATAACCATAATAACCACACAACCACAATTTCAACCACAATATCAACCACAATTTTAACCACAATATCAACCACAATATCAACCACACTACCCAACAGCACGCAAGTCCCAAGGCCTACACTCAAGTACGAGTCGGTGCTGACGTAAAGGGCGATAGTGCACCTTTAAGTTCCTTCTCCCCCCCCTCCTCCTCCTCCCCTTTACTCCCTTCCCCTTCCCTTTCCTCCTCCCTCCCTCCCTCCTCCCTTCCCCTCTTTTACCTTCTCTCTCCCTCTCCCCTCCGTTCACCTCTCTCCCTATTCTCTCTCTATTGCCTCTCTTTTCTCTGTATCCTTAATACCTTGTTGTCTGGTGTACCCTCACACACACACTCACACACACACACACACACATACATACACTCTTTCTCTCTCTCTCTCTCTCTCTCCTTCTCTTCTCTTCTTCTTCTTCTTCTTCTTCTTCTTCCTCTTCTCTCTATCTCTATCTATCTATCTATCTATCTATCTATCTCCTCTCTCTCTCTCTCTCTCTCTCTCTTCTTCTCTTCCTCTCTTTTTCCTCCCTCCTTCCCTTTACCTCCTTCCTCCTCCCAGCTTACCCTTTTTCCTTCCTTGCTAAAATTCTCCCTCCCTTCACTCTCCCCACCCTTCTTCCTCCCATTTCCTCCCCATTCCTCCTGCTCCCCTTCCCCTCATCCTTCCTACCCTTCTTATGGTCGTGATTTATGCCGAGAGG
Organism: Penaeus japonicus; assembly: GCA_017312705.2. Taxonomy (NCBI): domain Eukaryota; kingdom Metazoa; phylum Arthropoda; class Malacostraca; order Decapoda; family Penaeidae; genus Penaeus; species Penaeus japonicus. Next base: position 215,616 of record BOPN01001164.1, on the reverse strand, counting down.
AAAGGGAGAGGAGAATAGGGAGAAGGAAAGAGAGAAGAGAGAGAAGAAAAGGGAGAAGGGAGAAAAGGAAGTTGAGGGGAAGGAGAGAGAGGAGAGCAGGGAGAGATGGCAGATAAGAGGAGAGGACGAGAAGAGGAGGAAAGGGAGAGAAGAGAAGGAAAAGAGAAAGGAGAGATGAGGGATGAGGGACAAACTTGGTGGTGGGAGGGAGGGAGAGAGGGAGGGAGGGAGAGAGGGAGAGAGGGAGAGAAGGAGAGAGGGAGAGAGGGAGAGAGGGAGGGAGGGAGGGAGGGAGGGAGGGAGGGAGGGAGGGAGGGAGGGATAAGGGGAGGGGAATAGGGTAGTGCTTTCATAATGTTGGAGTAGGCCTATCTCATCATACGAGTGTCTTATTCTTAATATTGGGTTTCAATAGGCAGTGGAATTTTGTATTATATTAATTTTGTGTTATATAGATAGATAGGAGAACAGGGTAAAGGAAGGGAATGAGAGATAGAGGGAGTAGAGGGAGACAGAGAGAGATAAAGAGATAAAGAGAGAGAGAAAGAGAGAGAGAGAGAGAGAGAGAGAGCGAGAGAGAGAGAGAGAGAGAGAGAGAGAGAGAGAGAGAAAGATATATATATATATATATATATATATATATATATATATATATAGAGAGAGAGAGAGAGAGAGAGAGAGAGAGAGAGAGAGAGAGAGAGAGAGAGAGAGAGAGAGAGAGAGAGAGAGAGAGAGAGAGAGAGAGAGAGAGAGAGAGAGAGAGAGAGAGAGAGAAGGGGGATAGAGGAGGGAGAAAGAGAGAGGAGGGAAGAGAAAGAGAGAGAAAGAGGGGAGAAAGAAAGAAGGGAGAGAAAGACCAATAGATAGATATAAACGATAGCACCGAAGAATATCGTAAATCATTCTCACTGTCAGGGTCGTCTTCTGCTTGCGCTCCCCCTTCCATGCCCCCCCCCCCACCACGCCCCCTCCTCCTCCTCCTCTCACCCTTTTCCCTCCACTCCCATCCCCATCCCCCCCCCCATCCCTTATCCCATCTGAAAATTCCCCTTTACCCCCCTCCCCTACCCCTTCACCCCACCCCCTTACTTCCCTCCCCTATTCCCTTAATGTAAAGAAGAGGTACATGGGGTCGGGCAATGGGGGGGGGGGAGTGGGTAGGAACTAGGGAGGGGGAAGAGAGGGGAAGGGACAAGGATGGGAGAGGGGTGAGGGGGTTGGAATAGGGGGGGAGAGGGTCAGGAACTAGGGAGGGGGAAGAGATGGGACGGGACGAGGAGGGGACCAGAATGGGTGAGGGGGGATGGGGGTGAGGGGGTGGGGGGGGGTGGATGAGATACAGGCTCATCCGTCATCGATGTTGTGGTAAGGCTCTTGGCGGGACCTCGACTCTGTGGCTGGAGACGGTTGGCGTGTCTTGTTAGGTCGCGTTGGGAGTGGCGGTGGTGGTGGTGGTGGGTGTGTGGTTGAGAGAAAGTGGTGTTGTTGTTTGGGATGCTGTGTTTGTGAGTAGGTGGTGGTGGTGGTGG
>BOPN01001164.1:196587-206587 GCA_017312705.2 Penaeus japonicus | reverse complement strand
GGAAGGAGGAGGAGTAGGTGAAGAAAAGGAAACGGAGGAAGATGAGAAGGAGTGGGAAGAAAGAAAAAAGAGGAGGAGGAAGTAGAATGAAGAAAGATGGAGGAGGAGAGAGGAGGAGGTGAAGAAGAGAGGCAGGAAGGAGGAAAAGAAGAAGCAGGGAGAGAGTGAGAAAGAGAAAGAGAAAGAGAAAGAGAGAGAAAGAGAGGGAAAGAAAAGGATGAAGAGAAAGAGGAAGAGAGGGAGAGAGAGAGAGAGAGAGAGAGAGAGAGAGAGAGAGAGAGAGAGAGAGAGAGAGAAGAAAGAGAAAGAAGAAAGAGAAGAAGAATGAGAAGAAAGAAAACGTAGAAACAAATAAGAAGTGGAAGAAAAGGAAAAAAAAGAGAATAGAAAAAGAAGAGGAGGAAGAACAGGGAAGAGAGGGAGGAGCAGAGAAGGGGACGGGGCAGGGGGAGGGGGAGGGATAAAAGGGGGGGAAGGGGGTGGGTGAGGGAGGGTAAAGGAGAAGCAAGAGAAGGTCCATTAATGAGTAATGTGTTAATACAACCGTGTGCCGCGTGTTTGTGCAATAAGGCGAGACTGTGGCTGTTTGTTTCGTGTTTGTTTGTTGTGTTTTATGGGAGGTAGAGTGTATTTGTGTGTAGTTGCATGTGTGTTTGTGTGTGGCTAGAGGGAGGGAGAGTTTGTTTGTGTGTGTGTGTTTTTTGTCTGTGTAGGTGTGTGTGTGTGTGTGTGTGGCTGTGTGTGTGTGTGTATGTGTGTGTGTATGTGTGTGTGTGTGTGTGTGTGTGTGTGTGTGTGTGTGTGTGTGTCGTGTGTGTGTGTGTTTGTGTGTGTGTAGGTGTGTAGGTATGTGTGTAGGTGTAGGTGTAGGCGCAAACACACTCACAGATATAGAGTATATATATTTATGTGTCCTCGTGTGTCTGTGTGTGTCTGAGTGTGTGTGCGCCTATGCGCATGTATGTATATGCGTGAGTGTGTCTAGAAAAGTTGGTTTGTCATTAATTATTTACGACGCGGCAATGTGTGGCCTTTTTTTTGTGACGGTGGGTCGGAGGGGGAGAGGGTAGGGGTAGGAGTGGGGTAGGGTCCCGGGTGGGTTAGCATACCGTCTGCCGCCGCTTCAACTTAGAATACTTGACATCATTTGCGTGTCTTGTATGCAGCCTTATACCCACGGTCTCTTTAAAATGCACACACACGCGCCCGCTGTCGTACACATGCGAGGTCTTTTGTGTGTGTGTTTGTGTATGTATTGTGTGTGTGTGTGTGTGTGTGTGTCTGTGTGTGTGTGAGAGAGAGAGAGAGAAATAAAAACATAGAACGAAAAAATAAAATAAAAACTGGGAAGTGAAAGAGAATAAAAGAAAAAAAGAAAGGAAAAAAGAAGAAAAATAGAAGACAAAAAGAATGAAGAGAGAGGAGGCAAGAGGAGAGGGAAAAAAAATGAAGAGAGAGGAGACAAGAGGAGAGGGGGAAAGAGAGTGAAGAGAGAGGAGGCAAGAGGAGAGGGGAAAAGAGAGTGAAGAGAGAGGAGGCAAGAGGAGAGGGGAAAAGAGAGTGAAGAGAGAGGAGGCAAGAGGAGAGGGGAAAAGAGAGTGAAGAGAGAGGAGACAAGAGGAGAGGGGAAAAGAGAGTGAAGAGAGAGGAGGCAAGAGGAGAGGGGAAGGGCGTGAGGCTAATAAATCAAGAGGGATCGATGTCATAAGTGAGTGAGAGGTGATTCTCCCCTTTGTCTCTGTCCCTCCTTCTCCTTTCGCTCTCCTCTTCGCTCTCTCCCTTTTTAATTCTTTATATCCTTCTTCCTCTTTCTCTCACTTTTTTCATCTGTTGTTCATTGCGTCCTTCTTCTTCTTCTTCTTCTTGAAGAGAGAGGAGGCAAGAGGAGAGGGGAAGAGAAAGTGAAGAGAGAGGAGGCAAGAGGAGAGGGGAAAAGAGAGTGAAGAGAGAGGAGGCAAGAGGAGAGGGGAAAAGAGAGTGAAGAGAGAGGAGGCAAGAAGAGAGGGGAAAAGAGAGTGAAGAGAGAGGAGACAAGAGGAGAGGGGAAAAGAGAGTGAAGAGAGAGGAGACAAGAGGAGAGGGGAAAAGAGAGTGAAGAGAGAGGAGGCAAGAGGAGAGGGGAAAAGAGAGTGAAGAGAGAGGAGGCAAGAAGAGAGGGGAAAAGAGAGTGAAGAGAGAGGAGACAAGAGGAGAGGGGAAAAGAGAGTGAAGAGAGAGGAGACAAGAGGAGAGGGGAAAAGAGAGTGAAGAGAGAGGGAGGGGCAAGAGGAGAGGGGAAAAGAGAGTGAAGAGAGAGAGGCAAGCAGAGAGGGGAAAGAGAGTGAAGAGAGAGGAGACAAGAGGAGAGGGGAAAAGAGAGTGAAGAGAGAGGAGGCAAGAAGAGAGGGGAAAAGAGAGTGAAGAGAGAGGAGACAAGAGGAGAGGGGAAAAGAGAGTGAAGAGAGAGGAGGCAAGAGGAGAGGGGAAAAGAGAGTGAAGAGAGAGGAGGCAAGAGGAGAGGGGAAAAGAGAGTGAAGAGAGAGGAGGCAAAAGGAGAAGGGAAACTATAGTGAAGAGAGAGGTGGAAAGAGGAAAGGGGAAAAGAGAGAGTGAAGAGCTAGGGAGACAAGAGGAGAGGGGAAAAGAGAGGAAGAGAGAGGGAGGTAAGAGAGGGAAAAAGAGAGTGAAGAGAGAGGAGGCAAGAAGAGAGGGGAAAAGAGAGTGAAGAGAGAGGAGACAAGAGGAGAGGGGAAAAGAGAGTGAAGAGAGAGGAGACAAGAGAGAGGGAAAAGAGAGGAAGAGAGAGGGAGGCAAGAGGAGAGGGGAAAAGAGAGTGAAGAGAGAGGAGGCAAGAAGAGAGGGGAAAAGAGAGGAAGGAGAGGGGAGGCAAGAGGAGAGGGGAAAAGAGAGTGAAGAGAGAGGAGGCAAGAGGAGAGGGGAAGAAAAGAGAGTGAAAGAGGGAGAGGCAAGAGGAGAGGGGAAAAGAGAGTGAAGAGAGAGGAGGCAAGAAGAGAGGGGAAAAGAGAGTGAAGAGAGGGGAGGCAAGAGGAGAGGGGAAGAGAGAGTGAAGAGAGAGGAGGCAAGAAGAGAGGGGAAAAGAGAGTGAAGAGAGAGGAGGCAAGAGGAGAGGGGAAGAGAAAGTGAAGAGAGAGGAGGCAAGAGGAGAGGGAAAAAGAGAGTGAAGATAGAGGAGGCAAGAGGAGAGAAGAAAAGAGAGTGAAGAGAGAGGAGGCAAGAGGAGAGGGGAAAAGAGAGTGAAGAGAGAGGAGGCAAGAGGAGAGGGGAAAAGAGAGTGAAGAGAGAGGAGGCAAGAGGAGAGGGGAAAAGAGAGTGAAGAGAGAGGAGGCAAGAGGAGAGGGGAAGAGAGTGGAAGAGAGAGGGAGGGTAAGAGAGAGGGAAAAGAGAGTGAAGAGAGAGGAGGCAAGAAGAGAGGGGAAAAGAGAGTGAAGAGAGAGGAGACAAGAGGAGAGGGGAAAAGAGAGTGAAGAGAGAGGAGACAAGAGGAGAGGGGAAAAGAGAGTGAAGAGAGAGGAGACAAGAGGAGAGGGGAAAAGAGAGTGAAGAGAGAGGAGGCAAGAGGAGAGAAGAAAAGAGAGTGAAGAGAGAGGAGGCAAGAGGAGAGGGGAAAAGAGAGTGAAGAGAGAGGAGGCAAGAGGAGAGGGGAAAAGAGAGTGAAGAGAGGAGGCAAGAAGAGAGGGGAAAAGAGAGTGAAGAGAGAGGAGACAAGAGGAGAGGGGAAAAGAGAGTGAAGGAGAGGGAGAGACAGAGGAGAGGGGAAAAGAGAGTGAAGAGAGAGGAGGCAAGAAGAGAGGGAAAATAGAGGAAGAGAGAGGAGGCAAGAGGAGAGGGGAAAAGAGAGTGAAGAGAGAGGAGACAAGAGGAGAGGGAAAGAGAGAGTGAAGAGAGAGGAGACAAGAGGAGAGGGGAAAAGAGAGAAGAGGAGGAGGCAAGAGGAGAGAAGAAAAGAGAGTGAAGAGAGAGGAGGCAAGAGGAGAGGGGAAAAGAGAGTGAAGAGAGAGGAGGCAAGAGGAGAGGGGAAAAGAGAGTGAAGAGAGAGGAGGCAAGAAGAGAGGGGAAAAGAGAGTGAAGAGAGAGGAGGCAAGAGGAGAGGGGAAAAGAGAGTGAAGAGAGAGGAGACAAGAGGAGAGGGGAAAAGAGAGTGAAGAGAGAGGAGGCAAGAAGAGAGGGGAAAAGAGAGTGAAGAGAGGGGAGGCAAGAGGAGAGGGGCAGAGAGTGAAGAGAGAGGAGGCAAGAAGAGAGGGGAAAAGAGAGCAAGAGAGGAGGCAAGAGAGAGGGAAGAGAAAGTGAAGAGAGAGGAGGCAAGAAGAGAGGGGAAAAGAGAGTGAAGAGAGAGGAGGCAAGAGGAGAGGGGAAGAGAAAGTGAAGAGAGAGGAGGCAAGAGGAGAGGGGAAAAGAGAGTGAAGAGAGAGGAGGCAAGAGGAGAGAAGAAAAGAGAGTGAAGAGAGAGGAGGCAAGAGGAGAGAAGAAATTGTGTGTGTGTGTGTGTGTGTGTATGTATGTGTGTGTGTGTGTGTGTGTGTGTGTGTGTGTGTGTGTATGTATGTGTGTGTGTGTGTGTGTGTGTGTGTGTGTGTGTGTGTATGTATGTGTGTGTGTGTGTGTGTGTGTGTGTGTGTGTGTGTGTATGTATGTGTGTGTGTGTGTGTGTGTGTGTGTGTGTGTGTGTGTATGTATGTGTGTGTGTGTGTGTGTGTGTGTGTGTGTGTGTGTGTATGTATGTGTGTGTGTGTGTGTGTGTGTGTGTGTGTGTGTGTGTATGTATGTGTGTGTGTGTGTGTGTGTGTGTGTGTGTGTGTGTGTATGTATGTGTGTGTGTGTGTGTGTGTGTGTGTGTGTGTGTGTGTATGTATGTGTGTGTGTGTGTGTGTGTGTGTGTGTGTGTGTGTGTATGTATGTGTGTGTGTGTGTGTGTGTGTGTGTGTGTGTGTGTGTATGTATGTGTGTGTGTGTGTGTGTGTGTGTGTGTGTGTGTGTGTATGTATGTGTGTGTGTGTGTGTGTGTGTGTGTGTGTGTGTGTGTATGTATGTGTGTGTGTGTGTGTGTGTGTGTGTGTGTGTGTGTGTATGTATGTGTGTGTGTGTGTGTGTGTGTGTGTGTGTGTGTGTGTATGTATGTGTGTGTGTGTGTGTGTGTGTGTGTGTGTGTGTGTGTATGTATGTGTGTGTGTGTGTGTGTGTGTGTGTGTGTGTGTGTGTATGTATGTGTGTGTGTGTGTGTGTGTGTGTGTGTGTGTGTGTGTATGTATGTGTGTGTGTGTGTGTGTGTGTGTGTGTGTGTGTGTGTATGTATGTGTGTGTGTGTGTGTGTGTGTGTGTGTGTGTGTGTGTATGTATGTGTGTGTGTGTGTGTGTGTGTGTGTGTGTGTGTGTGTATGTATGTGTGTGTGTGTGTGTGTGTGTGTGTGTGTGTGTGTGTATGTATGTGTGTGTGTGTGTGTGTGTGTGTGTGTGTGTGTGTGTATGTATGTGTGTGTGTGTGTGTGTGTGTGTGTGTGTGTGTGTGTATGTATGTGTGTGTGTGTGTGTGTGTGTGTGTGTGTGTGTGTGTATGTATGTGTGTGTGTGTGTGTGTGTGTGTGTGTGTGTGTGTGTATGTATGTGTGTGTGTGTGTGTGTGTGTGTGTGTGTGTGTGTGTATGTATGTGTGTGTGTGTGTGTGTGTGTGTGTGTGTGTGTGTGTATGTATGTGTGTGTGTGTGTGTGTGTGTGTGTGTGTGTGTGTGTATGTATGTGTGTGTGTGTGTGTGTGTGTGTGTGTGTGTGTGTGTATGTATGTGTGTGTGTGTGTGTGTGTGTGTGTGTGTGTGTGTGTATATATGTGTGTGTGTGTGTGTGTGTGTGTGTGTGTGTGTGTGTGTGTGTGTGTGTATATATATATATGAATGTCTGCGTATGAAAACGATAATCAATTATTATCATTTATGGGATTTATATCATTTCAAGGACAAAGAAAATTCTTTTGAGTTGACTAAATATCTTGAAAAAGATTATCAGTCATTACCAGTTATGTGACTGATATCTATTTATTGCATAATATGAACCTAATGTTACCCAAATTGTTTAAAACAAAGTTGAAAAATTAGTTTAATTCCAGTCCACTTCATGCCAGCAAGGGAACAATTCCCAACGAGCGTGCAACCCCTCTATTGCATTCATCGGATTGACCCATTGCAACACAAGAAATGCTCCGGTTAATAGCGAAATTGCAAATGCACACGGTAACACTATCGACGTTTCACCGTGTACTGTGAACTAAACCTTGCGTGAAAGAAGGGTTTGCGTGTTGAGAAAACGCCATGTGCTTTTCTCGTGTTTGAAGTCGCGTGTACAGGGCTTACTGAGGGCGGGGTGTGGGTGTGTGTGTGTGGGGGGGGGAGGCCGGGGGGAAGGGGGGAGGCCGGGGGGAAGGGGGGAGGCCGGGGGGGTTGTGTGCAGATTGGTGGAAACACTGTTTACGTGCACCCTAATTGTGTATTTGTTGTTGGTATTTTTGGTTGTGTTTTGTTAGATGTGGATAATCGAAAGTCAATCATTTTCTATTTTCTCATTTCGTCAGAGTTGCTACATGTTGGATGTACATTGATGGAAATGGTGGAGTCTACAGTGTGTGTGTGTGTGTGTGTGTGTGTGTGTGTGTATGTGTGAGTGTTTGTGTATGTGTGTGTGTGTGTGTTGTGTGTGTTGTGTGTGTGTGTGTGTGTGTGTGTGTGTGTGTGTGTGTGTGTGTGTTTGTGTATGTGTGTTGTATGTGTTGTGTGTGTGTGTGTATGCGTGTGTGTGTGTGTATGTGTTTTGCATGTACATGTGAAGTACAGAATCATTATCTACTATACATTTTATTCGTTAAACGATTTTCTCTCTCTCTCTCTCAATTAGATATAAGCTCACTTTCATTTACGATTTATTTTGAATTCCATTGATGTTTGTGTATTTTTCTCTCTCTCTCTCTTTCTCTTTGAAAACCAATATTTCCCTTTGGATATCTCTCTTAGTGGCATTGACTGGTAAGATCTCCGAGCGCCATTCTTTACTGGGAAGCGGGAAAAGAACGACCCTTTCCTTTAACTGATTTTCTTAATGGACTTTGTTGAATAGAAGAAGGAAAGTCGAGATCCGATATTACGGTCATTCTATTTAAGGCCTCCACTGGCGATATGTGTGTGTGTGTGACTGTGTGTGTGTGTGTGTGTGTATGTATGTGTGTGTGTATGTATGTGTGTGTATGTATGTATGTATATGTATACACATTAATTCAAACTTTCGTACCGTAAAACACCCGAAGTGCATCTCTTTCCCTCCCATATTTCATCGCTTTCTCACGCTTTTATAATCCTTTGCTGTGTCTCCGATTCCCTTGACAACCCTTCGGTGTGCATTAGCATCTACTCACTCCTCGCGGGAACATAAACAGCGCTTAGCTGCCTGGTGAATCTCGCGTTCTTTGGCATCTCTCCACTTCTCTCTCTCTCTCTCTCTCTCTCTCTCTCTCTCTCTCTCTCTCTCTCTCTCTCTCTCTCTCTCTCTCTCTCCTTCTCTCTCTCTCTCTCTCTCTCTCTCTCTCTCTCTCTCTCTCTCTCTCTCTCTCTCTCTCTCTCTCTCAATGTATATATATATATATATATATATATATATATATATATATATATATATATATATATATATATATATATATATGTATGTATACATGTATATATATATGTATATATTGAGTGTGCGTGTATGTGTGTTCGTGTATGTGTGTGTGTGCGTATGTGTGTGCATGTGTATAGATGTACTCCTTCCAGTTAAAAAAGATATATATACATATAAAAAAGAAATAGAAAAAGAAAGAAAAGAAGGGAAAATCATTCTAAAAGTCTAGCTCAGGTGGTCCGTCCCAACCATAAAGTGAGAGAAGGTTACCAAAGGTCAGTACATGTATTAGTGTCTTGCAACCTGTTCAGAGTCTCCAGAGTCACCTTTGGTAACACCTGGACTCTGTGACCCCTGCGTGTCGTTGTTTATATCTGTGTAATTATGTTTCCTTTGTTTCATTTATATGTTTATCTATATGTTTATCGGGGAGAGAGAAAGTTTATATGTGTGTGTGTGTGTGCGTGTGTGTGTGTGTGTGTGTGTGTTTGAGGAGTGTGTGTGAATATGTATGTTGGATGTGTAAGCAGCCAGCATGAGTGTGAGTAAAGCAAATTTATAATAAAATGATAATCTAACACAGTTATAAGAAATCTAATAAAAATTAGAATCTAGGTTTGAATTCTAATTTTCAAAGTATTTCCAATTTTAATAGTTTTTTTTTCCAAAGGCAATGCTAGTTGAGTCCCACTATTTTTCTTTGTCGATCTTTGTCACTTTAATTTGCTCTTTTTTAGGGGGGGGGGGGGTTATATGTCTAGATGAGCAGGTAGGATGTAAGGTAGGGTTCAGGAATGAAAGAAAGGATTGAATCTATATTTTGTAAACTCTCTCTATCTCTCTCTCTCTCTCTCTCTCTCTCTCTCTCTCTCTCTCTCTCTCTCTCTCTCTCTCTCTCTCTCTCTCTCTCTCTCTCTCTCTCTCTCTCTCTATCTATCTATCTATCTATCTATCTATCTATCTATCTCTCTCTCTCTCTCTTTATCTCTCTCTCTCTCTCTCTCTCTCTCTCTCTCTCTCTCTCTCTCTCTCTCTCTCTCTCTCTCTCTCTCTCTCTCTCTCTCTCTCTCTCTCTCTCTCTCTCTCTCTCTCTCTCTCTTCCCTCTCCTTCATCTCCTCCCCCCCCTTCCCCCACATTGTCCTTCAATTCCTGCAATTCCTCTTCCTCCCTTCACCTATTCCCTCTACCCCCTCCCCCCCTCCCCCAACCCTTTCCTACACACCCCAACCCCCACCCTCCCCTCTATTTAGCCTTTCCACCCCCCGCACCTTACCCCCCACCCCCACCCTCCCCTCCACTTAGCCTTTCCACCCCCCGCCCCTCACCCCTCACCCCTCACCCCCACCCTTCCCTCCATTTAGCCTTTCCACCCCCCGCCCCCTCCCTCCCTTCATACCCCCACCCCCATTCCTCCCTGCCTCATTCCCCCCTGATGACGGTGTTACTCCCCTTGATGAGTGCGTGTTGCAATGTCGAGAACGCAACTGCCTCGCACCTCAGCTTCCCTAGTGCCATGGTGCCTAGGACGGAGGGAAATGGTTGGGTGGAGGTCATTTTTTGGGAAAAAAAAAAAATTGCGGGGGAGAGGGAGGGGGGTCGAGAAAGGAGGGAAAGGGGGAAAGGGGGAGGGAGGGGAGGAAAGGGGGGAGGGAAAGGGAGGGAAAGGGAAAGGGGGGAAGGGGGAGGGAGGGAAAGGAGGGAAAGGGGGAAAGGGGGAGGGAGGGAAGGAGGGAAAGGGAGAGGGAGAGGGTGATGGAGGGTCGAGAGGGAGAGGGTAAAGGATGAGGGAGGAAAGAGAGGGAGAGGGTGAGGGAGGGATAAGAGGGAGATAGGATAGGGAGTGGGTTATGGAGGGAGGAGAGGAAGAGGAAGAGGGAGAGAGAGAGAGGGGGAAAGGGAGAGGGAGGAAGGAAAGGAGAGAAAGAGAGAGAAAGGAAGGGAGGGAAGGGAAAGGGAGAGGGAGGAAGGAAAGGAAAGAAAGAGAGAGAAAGGAAGGGAGAGGCATCTAAAGAGAGAACAAAGGAGATAGAGAAAGGGAGAGGGAGGAAGGGAGGGATGGGACCGAGATAGAAAGAAGGAAAGGGAGAATGAAGAAGGGAGGGAAGGAAAGGGGGAGGGAGGGAGTGAGTGAAGGAAAGGGAGAGGAAGGAAGGGAGGGATGAGAAAGGGAGAGTGAGGAAGGGAGGGACGGAAAGGGAGACCGATAAAGGGAGGGATGGAAAAGGGAGAAGAAAGGAAGGAGGAAAAGTGAAACGGAGAAAGGGAAAGGGAGACAGGAAGGAAAGGAGAGAAAGGGAGAAAGTCTTTTCTTATCATGTTGACCGACAGATAATAATAACACCCCATTATGCATACACGTCCCTATAT
>BOPN01001164.1:186587-191587 GCA_017312705.2 Penaeus japonicus | reverse complement strand
GGGGGGAAGAAGAAAAAGACAGAGAATGAAATAGTTAGAGAGAGAGAGAGATAATGAGAGCGAAAGAGAGAGAAATAGAGACAGTGTGTGTGTGTGAGAGAGAGAGAGAGAGAGAGAGAGAGAGAGAGAGAGAGAGAGAAAGAGAGAGAGAGAGAGAGAGAGAGAGAGAGAGAGAGAAAGAAAGAAAGAGAAACAGACAGAGACTACAGTGGTCAAACCCTAAAGGAAACGTCAGGGTTTCTATGACCTACCACCTTTACCACGAGAGAGAGAGAGAGAGGGTAGGGGGAGGGAGAGGGAGAGACATGTACAAGGGCTGGGGGGAGGAGAGGGAGATGAGAGAGAGGGAGGAAGACCTACCCTACCCCCCTACCCCCCTCCCCCCCACTCAATCCCAAGCCCCCATCTCCAGTGTGGTTGGCAGTCGAAATGGGCCACCACCGATGTCATCAGCTTATGTTGGCAGCGCTCTACAGGGGAGACTCCGCGGCCTGGAGTGGGAGAGGAGAGCAACATGTGTTATGTCGGTTGGGAAGGGGGGGGAGGAGGAGGGAGTGAGGGGGAGGAGGGGGGAGAGGGAGTGAAGGCGAGGGGTGGAGATAGAGGGAGTGAGGGGGAGGGGGGAGGGGGGGAAGAGGGAGTGAGGGGAAGGGGGGTGTGGGGGAGGGAGTGAGGGGGAGGTGGGGAGAAAAAGGGAGTGAGGGGAGGGGGTGGGAGGGAGAGGGAGTGAGGGGAGGGGAGGGTGGGAGAGAGGAGGGAGTGAGGGGGAGGGAGGGAGAAGGAGGGAGATTTAAATAAGGAAAGTCTGAAGATTGGCCTTAAAATGAACATGAAAAAGACTAAAGTCATGTTCAACAATCGAACCCCAGTTAAGCAAATACAAATACACGGCGAGGTACTAGAAGCAGTGAACGAATATGTATACCTAGAGCAACTCATACAGTCGAGTACATCCTGCGAAGCCGAGATAAAACGGCGAATCAGGGGCCGGATTCACTAACGCACTTACCATGATAAATACGCTGGTAACTACAATTATGATGGTAAAAAGACCGCATCGGTATTCATGAACAACTTACCATGATAGAATACAATGCTAAATTTACCAGTGGTTGGAGCACTGGTATGTCCACTGGCAACTACAGCGATGACTCTCTCATCTCGCTTTATCTCAGCAAAAAATCAACATTTAAGGCGACACTTTAGTTTGCATGTACACTTATTATGATCAGAGTGATGGCAACTGTTCATTTTCATATGAATATGACAAAAATCAATAAAATTCACAGGAAATAAGCGAGAATAATGTTCATGCAGCTTCGTCATAGGCCTACAATAACTGAAAATAATACATGGAATTAATAATTTGACAAATTCAAACATTTTGTTTTAATAACATTCAGCTGAAAAACAGTAAACATATAAATATATAAATTATTTTTGTGTTTGCATTAATTTAGATACAATTATTCATAATCTTAGGGTTTGATTGGCATTTCTTTTTGGAAAACGTTGATACAAATAACACCACCATTGCGTGGAGCCATTGTTTCTTTTCTTTCGACTGCAATATAAAAAAAAAAAAAAAAAAAAAAAGTAAAATAAAATGCGAGAAAGACACAAAAGAAAGATCAAAGGCAAAGACTCAGAGAAAAGATAAGAACAAGAAGCAGTGTTAGGAACATCAGCCTGGAGGGAAGAACGGAGAACAGAAAGAGAAAAGAAGGAGACAAAAAATAGTATGAGACTGGATAAGAGCCGTAAAAGGAAGTAGAGAGAGTAAGAAGAAGAAAGAGGAGGAGGAGTAGGAGGGGGGGGGGTGTAGTAGGAGGGGAGGAGGAGAGGGAAGAGGAAAAAGAAGAGAAGGTGGAGGAGAAGGAATAGGAAAGAGAAGGGGAGGAGGTGGAGGATGAGGAGAAAGAAGAAGAAAAGGTGGAAGAGATAGGGGTCGTGGTGGAGGTGGATGAAGAGGAGGAGGAGGAGGAAAACGAAGACGAAGACGAATATAAAGACAAAGGAGAGGAGGAGTAAGAGAACCACACGAGAAGCGAGAAAGCTAGAGAGAAAGAAAGATAGATAAACCAAGTGACAGAAATATAAACAGACACATGCAGAGAGACAGAAAGAAAGAGAGAGAAGGGAATGAAAGAAACAGAAAGAGAGAGAGAGAGAGAGAGAGAGAGAGAGAGAGAGAGAGAGAGAGAGAGAGAGAGAGAGAGAGAGAGAGAGAGAGAGAGAGAGAGAGAGAGAGAGAGAGAGACAGAGACAGAGACATAGACAGAGAGAGAGAGAGAAAGACAGACACAGAGAGAGAGAGAGAGAGAGGGAGAGAGAGAGAGAGAAGGCGACGGCTGCTCCAGATAACCTGGGCAGCTTTAAGACCTGTTTCCCTTGCTTCCTACACTTCCGTATAACACATAAGGCGGCGTGTGTGTGAGAGAGGAACATTGAAGGAACAGACCTAAGGGGAAAAAAAGATAAAGAGAAATGGAAAGAGTGAGGGAGAGAGAGGGACAGGGAGAGAGAGAAGGGGGGGAAGAGAGGGAGACAGATAGAGAGAGCGAGGGATAAGTAGGGGGGAAGTAGGAATAGAAAGAGAAAGAAAAAGAGAGAGACAGACTGACAGAGAGAGGGGGGGAGAGGAAGAGAAGGAGAGAAGGAAGGAGGAACGAAGAAACAGAGAGACGAGAGAGAAAAGAGAAAAGGAAATATTGTAAAAGCGAGAAAAGGCAAAATCAAACCCATTTGACCTACAGGTTTCGGAGAAGGGAGAGAGGGAGGGGGGGGAGAGGGGAGGGGGAGGGGGAGGAAGACGAAGAAAGGTAAGAAGGAAGATAGAAAGAAGGAAGAAGAGAATGGAAAGGGTAAGAAAAGGGAGACGAGGAGGAGGAACGGAGAGAGGCTAAGGGGTAGGGGGTAGGGTGGAGAGGAAGGGTAGGGGTTAGGGTAAGGGATAGGAGTAGGGGGTAGGGGTAGGTGTAGGGGGTAGGGGTAGGGGTAGGGGTAGGGGTAGGGGTAGGGGTAGGGGTAGGGGTAGGGGTAGGGGGTGGGGGTAGGTGTAGGAGTAGGAGTAGGGGGTAGGGGGTAGGAGTAGGGGTAGGGGGTAGGGGTAGGGGTAGGTGTAGGAGTAGGAGTAGGGGGTAGGGGTAGGGGTAGGAGTAGGAGTAGGAGTAGAAGTAGGGGGTAGGGGTAGGAGGTAGGGGGTAGGGGGTAGGCGTATGGCTGGATGAATGGGGAATGGCCGGTAAATATCACAAGTCTTGCTCTGGTCGATGAAACACTGGCGAGTTTGCTTCCTCCGCTGCAGGACACGAATATATTTGGTCTGGGTCGGGGAAAGGGAAAGACTAATTGATCTCTCGCTCACTCTTTCTCTCTCTCTCTCTCTCTCTCTCTCTCTCTCTCTCTCTCTTTCTCTCTCTCCTGCTTTATGTCTTTCTTTCTTTCTCTCTCTCTTTCTCTCTCTTTCTCTCTCTTTCTCTCTCTTTCTCTCTTTCTTGTCTCTTTCGTCTGTCTCTCTCTCTCTCTCTCTCTCTCTCTCTCTCTCTCTCTCTCTCTCTCTCTCTCTCTCTCTCTCTCTCTCTCTCTCTCTCTCTCTCTCTCTCTCTCTCTCTCTCTCTCTCTCATCTCTATCTCTCTCTCTCTCTCTCTCTCTCTCTCTCTCTCTCTCTCTCTCTCTCTCTCTCTCTCTCTCTCTCTCTCTCTCTCTCTCTCTCTCTCTCTCTCTCTCTCTCTCTCTCTCTCTCTCTCTCTCTCTCTCTCTCTCTCTCTCTCTCTCTCTCTCTCTCTCTCTCTCTTTTTCTTCTCCATCTCCATTCTCATTCTCTGTCTCTATCTCTCCTCCTATATCTTTATTATATCTATCCCTCATTGGTTCCCCTTCCTGGTTACTTTTTTTCTCTCCATCTCTTTTTTTTCACCCCTCTTCCTTCCTACTTCTATTTACTATTAATATAGCCTATAATAGAATAACGTATAATATATAACAGCATGGCATACAGTATAACATATAACAACATAATATACTATATAAAACATACCAGTATAGAATATAACACAAAAACATAGCATGCAGTATGATACGTAACAGCATGATGTGCAGTATAACACATAACATAAAAAAGAATGATACATGATATAACATGTAACATATTGCAGAATAACAATATAAATCAAAATAGAACAATATGCTGTATAGTACTTATAATATACCAGAGAAAACGGTATGATACAGAAGAATAACACAGGGTACCCAAGAGAACAACGTATACAGTATAACACAAAACACAACAATAAAATGATAATATAGAGCATAACACACAACAATAACATGATAACATAGAGCATAACACACAACAATAACATGACAACATAGAGCATAACACACAACAATAACATGACAACATAGAGCATAACACACAACAATAACATGATAACATAGAGCATAACACACAACAATAACATGACAACATAGAGCATAACACACAACAATAACATGACAACATAGAGCATAACACACAGCAATAACATGATAACATAGAGCATAACACACAACAATAACATAATAACATAGAGCATAACACACAACAATAACATGACAACATAGAGCATAACACACAACAATAACATGACAACATAGAGCATAACACACAACAAATTAGCATTCAGTATAATACATAACAATAGCCCATAACAACACTCTCCTAAACCATATGAACCTCTTTATTTTGACACCATAAGTAAGCCCATTGAAGCCAGTCATAATATTATACAACACCTACCGTTGGGTTGTTTGGTTGCTTTCTCGTGTTGCATTCTTGGGTTGATGTGCAAAGATGTTGCTTCTTTGGGTCGTAGTGTGGTTGTTTGTTTGTTTGTTTGTTGGGCGTCATCTAGGTTGGCTTCGTTTGGTGGGTTTTATTTGTTTTGTTTGTTTTTGTGGGCTGTCTTTTTGGTTGAGTGTTTTTTCTTTTTTCTTTTTTTTTTTTTTTTTGGGGGGG
>BOPN01001164.1:169087-171587 GCA_017312705.2 Penaeus japonicus | reverse complement strand
AAGAGAGAGAGGAATAGAGAGAAAGAAAATGAGAGAGAGAAAAAAAACAGGCAGACAAACAAACACACAGAGTCTCCACCAGAACAAAAAAAAAGAACAGAAAAAAAAGAAAAAACACAAACACACATACGCTTTCATGATATCAGCCCAAGATCTTCAATTACTGTCAAGAAAAGGGGAAAAGGGAGGGGAAAGGAGAAGAAGGAAGGGGAGGAAAAACACACAAGAAAATCAAGCAACTTGCGTCAAGGGTCGTTTAGTTTAGCAATGGCTTAATCTATTTTCATTTTTCTTCTTCTTCTTCTTCTTCCTCTTCTTCTTCGTCTTCTTGGTCTTAAGCAATTGGAGATTTATATCATTATGGTTTTCTGTTGTTGATAATTGTATCGTTGTTTGTGGGTTTTTTTATCTTAAAAATTATTATCATTTCTGTTATCATAAATGCTATTATTGTTATTATAATTATTTTCGTTTTTATGATTATAATAATTACCATTATTATCGTGATCATTATCATTATTATTATCATCACTATCATTATCATTATTATTATGTATTATTTATTATTATTATTATTATCATTATTATTATTATTATTGTTATTATTATTATCATTATTATTATTATCATTATTATTATCATTATTAGTAGTAGTATTGTTGCTAATGCTACTTTTATCATTATCATTATTATTATTATTATCATTATTGTTGTTGTTATTATTATGATTATCATCAACGTTACTCTTCTCATTTTTACTATTATTTTAGTTATCATCATCACATTACTTTTATCATTGCCATTACTATTTTCATCATTATCATTATCATTATAATTATTAGTTTCATCATTATCATCGTTATCATTATTATCATTATAAATATTATCATTATTGATATTAACATTATTGTTATTGATATTGATATGATTATTGTCATAATCATTACTCTAATCATTATCACCATCATCATTATTATCCTTATTATCATCATTGTTATTATTATCATTGTAGTTATTATTATTATATAAACCTGCATCCGTGCCCATATTGACGAAAACGCTACCACCCTCCCCAGGTAATGATAAAGTTAAAGAATATCAAATACGAAATAAAATGGACATCATCATCAATATCATCCTTTAAGATTCATCAAAATCAGAAATTCTTGGAGATACACAAATACAGGACGGATCTTCTCGCTCCTTTCTCAAGCACAGAAAGGTCGGCAGGGTATGCAGTGAAAGGTCAGCTTCCCATATGCAATGTAAACAGAGAGAGAGGGGGGAGGGGGGAGGGAGTTGGAGGGAGGGGGGGGAGGGAGTGTTGGAGGGAGGGGGAGGGGGGGTAGGGAGTTGGAGGGATGGGGAGGGAAGGAGGGAGAGAGTTGGAGGGAGGGAGGGAAGGAGGGAGGGATGGGGGAGGGAGTGGGGGAAGGAGGGAGGGAGGGAGGGGGAGGGAGTGAGTTGGAGGGAGGGGGAGAGAGAGAGAGTTGGAGGGAGGGAGGAGAAGGGAGAGAGGGAGAGAGTTGGAGGGAGGGAGAGAGAGTTGGAGGGAAGGAGAAGGGAGGGAGTAAGGAAGGGAGGGAGAGAATGAGAGAGAAAGAGAGAGAGAGAGAGAGAGAGAGAGAGAGAGAGAGAGAGAGAAGAAAATAGAGAGAAACAGAAAGAGGCAGGCTGACAGAGACGGGGCAAGACACTCTCAACAAGCGTGCAAATCCGTGCAACCAATACCGCAACATACACCCTTGCTCGGAAAAAAATATAATGATAATGATATATTTTAAAATAATGATGTTGATGATAAGAAGGATGATGACAATAACAATGGTAATAATCATACTAATTATGATGATAATGATAATAACAATGAAGACGATGGTGATGACGGTAACAATAACAATAATGATGATTATGTTGATGATAAAAAGGATAATAACAAAGCAATGATAATAATGATGATAGTTATAATGATAAGAAGTGTCAAGAAAATTATTATGATAACGATGACATAACAATGATAAAAACAATACCAACAAAGATGATGATAGCAGTAATGATGAAAATGATAATGATAATGATGGTAATGAGGAAAAAAATGTATAAATAAAAAAGTATAATAGTAATAAAAATAATAAAAGCAATAACTCATATGATAATAATATTGATAACCAAAAACACAAAAACACGCTTGAACATGTTGATGATAATGCAACTCTTAGTACAATATGTAAGAATTACCAGGAAGATAAGCTCCAAAGGTGTGCATGATTGCATGATGTCTTTCTTTGGCGTATGGGGGGGGGGGGGTTAAGGGGGAAAAGATTCGTATATTGTGTGTGTTTTTGTGTGCATGTGTGTATCAGTTTGTGTGTTTGTATCAGTTTGTGTGTGTTTGTGTGTTTGTGTGTTTGTATGTGTGTGTGTTTGTGTGAAAGAGAGAGAGAGAGAGACAGACAAACAGACATACAGACAGACAAAGAAAGAGACAGAGAGGATAAGA
>BOPN01001164.1:143811-146311 GCA_017312705.2 Penaeus japonicus | reverse complement strand
AACGCAAATGCAAGCTCATACGCACAGGCATAGCAACATACCTATAAACACACACATACACAAACAAGCAAACACACACATACACACACACACTCTGACACATCCACACACACACACAAACACCCATATCCACAAACAAACACCCTCATCCACACATACACACACACACAAACACCTATATCCACATACACACACACATAAACACCCATATCCACAAACAAACACCCTCATCCACACATACACACACACACAAACACCTATATCCACACACACACACAAACACACACATCCACATCCAGGCACAAACACACAAACAAACACCATCCCACCACCCTCCACCCCACCCCTTCCCCCCATCTCCCTTCCCCCACCCATCCCCCCCACCCCTCATTCCGAGTCCCTTTCTCTCTCATTCACCCCCTCACACCAACAATAAAGAAAAAGATCATGCACACTTATCATGCAGAGTACCTGTATAAGTACCTGTTGAGTAATGGGCAGTGTAAGTGGCATAGGTTACGTCAAAACTGCAAAGGAAACTTGTTTTAATAAGAGAGGGTTTTGAGTGAATTGCACATTGCAGAAAGTAGCTTGTTGATGTTGATAATGATAATGTTAATGATGATGATGATAAAGATTGTATTAAGAATTATGATGATAATAATTGTATTAATAATGATGGTGTTTATGATTTCTTTGAAAAGGATGGTGATATAGATAATATGGTGATAAGGATAAGAGTAACAATAATATTAGTGATAGTAATGATAATGATGAAGATGATGATAATAATCATAATCATATTAGTAATAGTCATAATGATAATAGTCATAATGGTGATGTAAATGATAATAATAATTATGATAATAATAATGATAATGAGGATAATAATTATAGTTTTAATGTTAATTATAGTAACAATAATAGTAATAATAATAATGATGAAGATGATGATAGCTGTATTATGGTAAAAAAGATATACGATAAAAGATTATATTAATGATATAAGCAATGATGATGAAAATAGTAATAATGATAATAATAATGGTAACAATAACAACGAGGATGGTGATAAAAAAAGACGTAACAAGTAAGGAGAAGAAAAATATGAATAGAAATAAGAAAAAGAACGAGAACTAACAATATTGACAATGGTAAGGTTAATAATGAGAACAACAAAAATGACGAAAATGATGGTAATGATAATGATGATAATAATAACAGTAATCATATTAAGTGACAATTATAATAATAGTTATGATAATGATAATGATAATAATAGTTATGATAATGATAATGATAATAATAAGAATGATGATAATAATTAGAATGATGATAATAATGACATTAATGACATTGATAATAATGGTGATAATGATAATTATCATTATTGTAATGACAATTATAGTAATGATGATAATGATAATGATTATGATAATACAGAAGATAATGATAATAAGGATGATATAAACAATGATAACAATAAGAAGGATGATAATGATAATAATAATAACAGTAGTAATGATAGAGATAATCATATATCATCAAAATTACAATTAAATTTATTATCCTCATGTGATCATTTTAATTTCAACAATAACAAAAACAACGATAGTGACAGTAGTGCTAATATCTGCACCATAATTCCCGATGTTATGGTGACGATAATGAGAAACACTATCAATAAAATTAATATTAACAAAATTATCATCAATTAAATAGATATTGATAAAATTAATATTAATAATATTATTATCATTAGAATTAATATTGATAAAATTGATATTAACAAAATCATTATTAACAAAATTAAAATTGACAAAATGTATATTAGTAAAATTCATAAGACCAACAGTAATTTAGATAATGATGTATGATAATCGCATTAATGATAATGTCCATCATATTGATGATAATGTTAATAGCGTTGATAAACTTGATAATGATATACAGATGATAAAAGAGCTAATGATTAGCTCAATGATGATAACCATTGATTTTATTGATAATATTATTGACAAGGTTCATACTTACCATGGAAATTATCTTATAAATAACTAACATAACAGTTATAGTATTTAATATGTTAGTAGGGATTAAATCATTTATAACAGTTCCATTGTTCTTAATAATTATTGGAATGATGAGGTAGATAATAACGATAATAATGATAATGGTAGTTGTAATTATAATGTTTATACTGCTATTATTGATGATGATAATGATGATGACGATGATTATGATGATGATGATGATAATAATGGTGATCATGATAATGATGCTGATGATGATAATGATGATGATGATGATAATAATGGTGATGATGATAATGCTGATGATGATAATGGTGTTGATGATAATGATAATAATGGTGATGATGATAATGCTGATGATGATAATGGTGTTGATGATAATGGTGATAATGATAATGATGATGATGATAATAATGGTGATGATGATCATGATAATAGCAATGATGATAAGTAAGTAATGATAATGA
>BOPN01001164.1:118811-123811 GCA_017312705.2 Penaeus japonicus | reverse complement strand
CACCACAACCGCTGGCACATTCCGCCCACCGCCCACCGCCCACCGCCCACCCCTCAGCACCATCCCTCACCACAACCGCTTCCACCTCCTGCCCACCGCCCACCGCCCACCGCCCACCCCTCAGCACCATCCCTCACCACAACCGCTTCCACCTCCTGCCCACCGCCCACTGCCCATCCCTCACCACAACCGCTGCCACCTCCTGCCCACCGCCCACCGCCCATCCCTCACCACAACCGCTGCCACCTCCTGCCCACCGCCCACCGCCCATCCCTCACCACAACCGCTGCCACCTCCTTACCGCCCACCGCCCACCCCTCAACACCATCCCTCACCACAACCGCTTCCACCTCCTGCCCACCGCCCACCGCCCACCGCCCACCCCTCAGCTTCATCCCTCACCACAACCGCTTCCACCTCCTGCCCACCGCCCACCGCTCGCCACCCACCGCCCACCGCCCACCCCTCAGCACCATCCCTCACCACAACCGCTTCCACCTCCTGCCCACCGCCCACCGCCCACCGCCCACCCCTCAGCACCATCCCTCACCACAACCGCTTCCACCTCCTGCCCACCGCCCACCGCCCACCTGCCCACCGCCCACCGCCCACCCCTCAACACCATCCCTCACCACAACCGCTTCCACCTCCTGCCCACCGCCCACCGCTCGCCACCCACCGGGCGCCACCCACCTCTGCAGCTAACCCAAACTAACCTAACCATTTAACTTACAGCAAAATGACCACCATAAATGTAATGGCCGGCCGACAGAGGATCTCCTCTGACAAATAACTTCCCAAGCTGTATTATTTTCACCACCCGCTCGGCCCGGTTCACCTCGGGTCTAAATAACAATAACGAGCGAGCGGGGGTGAGGTGGGAGAGGTGGTTGGAGGTGGGTGGAAGGGGGTGGAGGGGGGAAATGGGTGGATGGGGTAGGGTGGTGGTCTTGGGTTGGAGGGGAGGGAGATGTAGGTGGAGGGGTGGGTGGAAGGGGGGAAGTGGGTGGAGGGGTGAGGAGGGTAGGGAGGTGGGAGTGGGTTGGTGGAAGGTTGAGGTGGGTAAGAGGGGAGGGGGAGGAAGAGGAGGGGGAGGTGGAGGGAAGGTGTAGCGAGAGGGGGGGGGAGAGCGGGGGAGGGGAAGGAAAGAGGAGGGAGAATGGGTTGAATGAAGGGGGAGGTGGGGAAGCAAGGAGAGGGTTTGGGGGGAAGGTGGGTATGGGGGGAGGAAAGGAGAAGAAGGAAGGGGTTATTAGAAGAGGGGAAGGGGTAAGGAGGAGAAGGAGGAGTAAGAGGAGGGGGTGATGACGCGTCGAGATGGAGTGAGGGATGAGGTCACCCTCGGACGGGTTAGGACAAACTTATTCATAATTCGTCTAAGTCCTTGAAGGCGAAGGAGATTCAACGAAGCCGAGCCAACTGCATCAATGTATATATATATATATATATATATATATATATATATATATATATATATATATATATATATATATGTGTGTGTGTGTGTGTGTGTGTGTGTGTGTGTGTGTGTGTGTGTGTGTGTGTGTGTGTGTGTATTTCTCCAACGATATTTTCGGTGATGGATAATTCTCTCTGACTTTCGGTATCAAGCATACGGAAAATGTCCAAGTTTTATATATTTTTATATATTTCATCTTTAGTGTTTGGTATATTTATCGATTTTTTTTTTCTTTTTCTTTTTCTTTGGCTACTTCTTCGTTCTATTGGATATTTGAACGCCTACATCGTGATCTTCTAGAAGCTAGAACTAAGATTATTGGCGACGCTCCCTGCCCTCTGCCCCCCGCCCCCCTTTCCCCATTTCCCCTTCGCTTCCCCACTACACTCCCTCCTCTCCCCCCACTCCCCCCTTGCCCTAAGTTCTCACAGGTGGGGTGTCGGGCCCGCACCTCTCATAACTCCCACTGGCAGGTACACTTTAAGCGTGAAAGTGTGTTCCACAGGTCAAAGGTCAGATCAGATATTACCATACCATCTGCATATTGCCGGACCTCGCTTGCCTGGAATCGCCCCTGCCACTGGTCACGTGACTTGTTCTACATTATTGAAACGAAGGCGCGAATTCGCCCCGATAGCCAGCCAGTCTTCGCAAAAGATGGGCGGCGTGTTAAGCGCTCCTCGAGGTGGGCAAGTGGTGGCATAGGTGAGGTTGTCAGGATGCCATCTGCATACTACTGGTCCAGAATCACATGGCCGATACACAAACACAGCTGCCGAGGGTGACGGAACCATATTTCTGTATGCAAACTCGGCCCAATATACCTGACACGAACTCCTACTCTTTATCCACGATTCTTTTCCTGAGCTTTGCTTTACCCCAAAACCTCCTCCTAAACTCGACTATTTTATGCAGAGTTTCTGGTATTAGATTCTCCTGTTTAATACGAGAGGAAGAGGAAGGGAAAAAAAACAAAAAACGACGTAACAGAATTCCCTCCGCAAATAATTTTCACCGAGAGACGGGTATTTGAAGCCATTCCGGGAGGACTCAAACGCCTCATCTTAGGTTCGAATACGATCCGGAGGAGATCAACAGCTTCTCATTTGTTCTAAGGCTTCTGGGGCCGCGAGATGAGTTTCGTCCGGAGAAGTGGGAGGCTTTTCCAAGAGGCTCACGAAGAACTTGTAACTCGGCTCTTTAATGGTGTCTGGAGCCTCCGTGTTTTACATATACGATACGGATCTCGGTGCTTATGTAAAGCGTTATTGACATTTCATTCCCGCGTGTACCCAATCTTTGCCCTCTTGTTTCAAACGAGAGACAGCATTAGCATGGATGACGGGCGCCCGTTGCACCGCTCGTCAAAACGGAGTCTCGCGAGAGAGAGGGGGAGAGAGGGAGGGAAAAGGAGAGGGAGAGAGAGAGAGAGGGAGAGAGAGAGAGAGAGAGAGAGAGAGAGAGAGAGAGAGAGAGAGAGGAAGAGAGAGAAGGGAGGTGTGTGTGTGTGTGAGTCAGAGGAGTAAGAGAGAGAGAGAGAGAGAGAGAGAAGGAGTGTGTGAGAGAGAGAGAGAGGGGAAGGAGGCGTGTGAGTGTAAGCCATTGAGGTAAGAGAAAGAAAGAGAGAAAAGAGAGAGAGAGAGAGAGAAGGAGTGTGTGCGTGTGAGGGAGAGAAGGGGAAGAAGGAAGCGAGAGAGGGGAGGCGTGTGTGTGTAAATCATTGAAGTAAGAGAAAGAAATAGACAAAAAAAGAGAGAGAAAGGCAAGTCCCACGGTGAACCTTTTCTTCGGCCCTTATTACTCGAGCTGTGCCATTAAAGGCCAGACGCCCTCGCCTTCACTAAGTCGACGCGGTGGGCTTACAAGAGTCTCCTAGACGATTCTAGAAGCCTCGCCTAGATTACAGCCTTTGCTTGAGAAGTACTCCGGTTTGGCTTGTTTTGTTTTCTAGTTTTGTCTCCTCCCTTGTGTTATGTCTATTTTCTTTCTTTTCTTTTTTTTTGCATTTTTTTGTTTTGCTTTTGTATTTGTTCTTTGTATTTTCTTGTGTTTGATTTCTTCTGGTCGTGTTATTTCAGCCATTTTGTTTTTGTTGATTATTTTGCTTTCGTTTCTTTTCGTTTCTTTTATTATGATGTTTCTTGTTGTAAGCTTTACTTTTATTTCCAAATTTGGCTTTATTGCATCAAGGAGCAGCAATTGCTTTTGTTTGAAATTTAAGTGCTTTACAATGAAGCATTCGGTTTCAGCACTTTCTTTTTTCTTCTTCTTCTTCTTCGACTTCTTATTCTTCTTCGCTTTCTTCTCCTCTTTCTTTTCTTCCTTCCTATCATCTTTCTCCTCTTTTCATTTACTTTATAATTCATGCTGCTCCTCCTCCACCTCTTCATCTTCCTTTTTTTCTTCCTCCTCTCCCTCTTCTTCTTTCACCTCTTCCTCCCCCTCTTCCTTCTCCTCTTCCTCCTCTTCCTCCTCCACTTCCTCCTTCTCTTCCTCCACTTCCTCCTCCACCTCCTCTTCCTTCTACTCTTCCTCCTCTTCTAACCCCTCTACTTCCTCCTTCTCTACCTCCACTTCCTCCTCCTTCTCCTCCTCCTACTTCTTCTCCTTCTCCTACTCCTATTTCCCCTCCTCCTCTTCTTCATTTTCCTTCTACTTCTCC
Source organism: Penaeus japonicus (assembly GCA_017312705.2). NCBI lineage: Eukaryota > Metazoa > Arthropoda > Malacostraca > Decapoda > Penaeidae > Penaeus > Penaeus japonicus. Next base: position 119,690 of record BOPN01001164.1, on the reverse strand, counting down.
TTCTCCTTCTTCTTCTCCTTATCCCCCCTCTTCCGTCGTCTCCACCACCACCACCACCTTCTCTTCCTCCTCCTTCTTCTTGTTCTTGTTCTTCCTCTTTTTCTTTTTCTTTTTCTTCTTCTTCTTCTTCTTCTTCTTCTTCTTCTTCTTCTCCTCCTCCTTCTCCTTTTCCTCCTCCTCCTTATTATTATTCTTCTTTTTCTCCTCCTCCTCCGCCTCATCCACCTCATCCTCCATCTCCTCCTTCTCTTTCTCCTCCTTCGTCTCCTCCTCCTCCTCCTCCTCCTCCTCCTCCTCCTCCTCCTCTTCTTCTTCTTCTTCTTCCTCTTCCTCATCCCCCTTTATCTCCTTCTTTCCTTCTCCCTTCCTCTCCATCTTCTCCATCTCCTTCTCCATCTTCGATTTCTGCCACCGTATATCCTACGCACATCCTCACACACTTAATCATATTCTTATCACATTCCATCGGTGTAAAGCTCATTATAGATAATCTTTCTCGCACACCATTTATGCAAACCTAAACACACACAAACTGGACCGCAAGAGACGATACCGGTCGCTTATACTCCGAAATCCGCGTCTTCTTGCGTTAGATGGTATTCAGTATTCCGTGTTCGTCTGTCTTTTGTTTACTTGAATTTAGAGTTATTTGTTCGTAGGATTTTGACGCTGTTGTATTGTTTAGGTTTGATATTTGTTGTTTGTGTATCATTTCTCTGAATTGTTGGTTAATTGTGTGTGTTTTTTATGTATATGTGTATGTATGTGTATACATATGTGTTTATATATATGTATGTATGTACATATATAACATACATTTATTTTTCTTGTGGACTGTGATTCGTCAAATAGATATGAACATTTCTCTTTCTTTTCATT
>BOPN01001164.1:108811-111311 GCA_017312705.2 Penaeus japonicus | reverse complement strand
CCTTCTCCAAAGTACCTTGCTTGACACCCCCCCCCCCCAACCACCATCCACCCTTCCATCTACTCCTCCCCACCCTCACCCCACCCTCACCCCACCTCCACCCCTCCATCTACCCCCTCCCCCCCCGCCTCTCCTTCTAAACCCCCCACCCCCCACCTACCCCTCTATCTACCTCATTCTCCCCCGCCCATCCACAGGACTCCCCCCGTAGCCCTCCTACCCCCCCACCTCCAACCCCTCCCCCCATCCACAGGACTTCCTCCCCCCCCCCCCCCCCCCCCATCATGCAAGAGTTAAGGAATAATTAAAGCAACAATTACAGCGGAGGCGATGCCGTTGTTAGGCTGCTTCTTAAGGGTCGAGTCTCAAGACACTCGCTGAAGGTGCAATGCAAAACAGTTTGTTGTTGTTGTTGTATTTTTTTGTATTTTTTTTGTCGTTGCTGTATTTGTTTTGTTTTGTTTGTTTGTTTTTGTTGTTGTTGTTGTATCTGCCTTTTTTGTTTTTTTGCTTGTTTGTTGTTGTATTTGCTTTTTTTTTGCTTTGATTTCTTTCTTTCATTCTTTCTTATTGATTGTGGGGGATGGAGGTGTATGAGGGGAAGAAGGAGGGAGGGGGGATGGAGGGGGGGGGGGAGGGGAAGGGGTTTGCTTTTTCTTTTGCTTTGTTTATTTATTGTTTTCTTTTTCTTTAAGGTATTCTACTTTTGGAATGTTGATGGTGTTATTACTGATATCTATTACCAATGTTGGTAGTAGTGATAGTAGTAATAGTAGTAGTAGTAGCAGTAATAGTAGTAGTAATAGTAGAAGCAACAATGGTAATAGTAGTAGCAATAGCAGTAGTAGTAGTAGCAGTAACAGTGGTAATAGTAGTAGTAGTAGTAATAGTAATAGTAGGAGTAGCAGTAGTAGTAGTGATAATAGTAGTAGTAATAGTAGTAATAGTAGTAGTAGCAGTGGCATTAGTAATAGTAATAGTAGTAGTAAGTAGTGCTGGTACTAGTAGCAGTGGTAGTAGTAATGGTAATAGTAGTAGTAGCAGCAGTATTAGTAGCAGTGGTATTGGTAGTACTAATAGTAGTAGTATTAGCAGTAATAAAAACAGTGGCATTAGTAATAGTAATAGTGATAGTAGTAGTAGTAGCAGCAGTATTAGTAGCAGTGGTATTAGTAGTACTAATAGTAGTAGTATTAGCAGTAATAAAAACAGTGGCATTAGTAATAGTAATAGTAATAGTAGTAGTAGTAGCAGCAGTATTAGTAGCAGTGGTATTGGTAGTACTAATAGTAGTAGTATTAGCAGTAATAAAAACAGTGGCATTAGTAATAGTAATAGTAATAGTATTAGTAGTAGTAGCATCATCATGTTCTTTTTTTTTTTGGGGGGGGGGGGGATAAGCAAGTCTCCTATATTGTGCTTGTTTACTTTTTTGTCATTCCTGAGCTATTCATTCCCCTATTTAGTTGATAGTGTTATTATTTTTTTTATTTCATCAACTTCTTCCATATTTTTGCAATGGTGATGATCAAGTATATAGACCTACTGCTATTACATTTAGCAATATCGAAACCAATATTTATTGCTTAACCCAAATATAAATACGTATTATATCATACTAATTATTGATTACTTAATATCTATTACTTTATTATTTTATCACTTTATTATTTATTATTTTATTATTATTTACGTTTTATTATTAGTTATTACTTTTATCATTTATTTACTTTTTTATTATTTATTATTTTATTATTTATTACTTTATTATTTATTATTTTATCATTTATTATTTTATTATTTATCATTTTATTATACATTACTTTATTATTTATTATTCTATTATTTATTATTTTATTATCTTATTAATATTTATTATTTAACCCAAATAAAAGTACGTATTACATTATATACATTCACTCATTGAGATGCGTTCAAATGCAACTCTCGGAAACCGCTAATTCATAGTCCATTCATAGTTAGTGAAAAGTTTTCGTTGTGGCAAATGTGGAATAGGTGTGAATGGGAATGAATAATCTTGCACTGTGGGATTTTGCATTTTCATTCATGTCTGTGAGGAAAACAGTAGAAGCAAATCAGTGTAAAGGTTTGAACCATACACACACACACGAATTAATACATACAAACATACAAACACATGCACAAATTCACACACAGACATGCACACATACAGACATATATACACACACACACATACACACACATACAAACATACACACACATACACATACACATACACGCATACACATACACACATACACACACACACATACATACACATAAACACATCCACACATACACACACACACACACAAATACATCCACACATGTACACGCAAACACACATACACACACACACCTACAACCCCCCCCCACCCCCACCCCCACCCCCACCCCCTAAAATATAGAGAATTGTATCATTTGGTGAAGCTTTACAATTAAATATTCAAATTATCGAAAGAAAGCTCTCTGGCTGCTA
>BOPN01001164.1:96311-98811 GCA_017312705.2 Penaeus japonicus | reverse complement strand
CGCCTTGGACTCTAATCATCGCCATGCCATGCCTGGTTTAAAATCCCAGAGATTACACGGTTAAAGGACCCCTTTGAATATACAGCGGCGATAAACAGGGAAATTTTGACAAAGGGATCATGAATATTAAAACACATCTTGCTCATTGCAGGAGAGAACTTTCCCCTAACACGTGGGAATCTTAAGTGTACCCTGATGCACCTGCCTTATGCAAATGAGGAAGGGGAGAAGGGGGTGGGGGTGGGTGGGGGTTAAGGGAGGCGTGTGTGGGTGTATGGGGGGAGGTGTGTATAGGGAGGAGGGGGAGGGATGGAGAGGTGGGGTGGGGATGGGTGTGTGTGGGTGTGTGGGTGTAGCAAGAGGGAGAGAGAGGGTATGAGGGGGTGAGCTGCGGGTGAAAGGGTGGGATGAGGGGGTGGGCGTGGGGAAGTGATCGTTAGTAGTGTGGGCGGGGTAAGGAGTATCTTAAGCGCCCACGCCTCCAGCCGGCCAAGTTGTGTGCGGTGCTGTTTTCTTCTGATCACTCCTGTCTTCCTTCTCTCTCTTCCTGTCTTCCTTCTCTCTCCTCTGCCTCGATTATCCTTGTTCATATTCATTATAAATATGGTGATACAGGCAACTTAGAGTAACTTTCAGCGCCCTAGGACATCCGGCCCACCAAACCCAGCTGCAGACAGGAGCCAGATGCGGCTGAAGGCGGAAGGGGATACAGGAAGTGTCATGAGGGAATGGATACTACATAATGTTGGACTGATATAATAAAGCTTAATTCATATCAATCATCAGCTTAACTCATAGAGAGAGAGAGAGAGAGAGGAAGAAAAAGAGAGAGATTGACAAAAAATAAAGAGAGAGAGAAAGCAGAAGGAAGAGAAAATGAAATATATATATATATATATATATATATACATATATATATATATACATATATATATATATATATATATATGTGTGTGTGTGTGTGTGTGTGTGTGTGTGTGTGTGTGTGTGTGTGTGTGTGTGTTTGTCCGTTTATTTGTGCGCGTTTGTGTATATATCTGTGTGTATTTATTTACTTAACTAAATGAGTGAGTAGATTATGTTGTTGTTTTTATTAACGTATGTCCAAAAGAAACACTGTACAGAATATTTCTTCATTTTTATTTCATGTTTATAAAAAAAGAAAAAAAAAGAAAAAAAAAAGCAATATCTGAATAGCAGAATATGAAGAAAAGTCTCCCAAAATAAGCGCACAAAAAACTACATACAAACGCCATTCGTAAAATCTTAATCCATCTTGTATCTTATTCACAAGTAATACCTTATCTTAAGTCTTTATGAAGATAATTAAGCCATCCTTCAAGTTCTCAGTATTAATTATATATTATCTCATCTCACTCATACATTTGTTTCCGCAACTTTCATTCTGACATTTTAAAAATTCAATAATTGTTGGGAAATTTATCAGCTGGTGGAAGAAATATAAGTAATAATAATTTTTACACTGTTTTATAGTGAGTGAATGATAGATATGTAGATAGATAGATAGACATAAAGTATTAGTAATAATATTAAGGATCACAGTCACATTGATAATGATAAAAGCAATGATGATAAGGATAATATTGATAATACTAATGAAAAGAATGATAGTAATTATGATAATGATGGTTATGATGATAAAGGTAATAATGGAAATGATGGTTATGATGATGAAAGTAATAATGAAATGATAATAATAATGATGATAATTATGATGACAATGATAATTATGATAACAGAAAAGAAAAGAAACAATAGTAGAAAAAAGTGAAAGAAAAATGATGAAGAAGAAAAAATAAGTGACGCAGAAGATGGAGAAGAAAGGGGGAACGAAAGAAAGGAAGAGGAATAGAGATTAGCATATACATACACACACACACACACACATATATATTATATATATATATATATATATATATATATATATATATATATATATATATATATACATTATATATCTATATATATATATATATATATATATATATATATATATATATATATATATATATATATATATATATATAGATATATAATATATATATATATATATATATATATATATATATATATATATATATATATATATATATATATATATATATATATATTATATATCTATATATATATATATATATATATATATATATATATATATATATATATATATATACATAGATATAAATATATATATATATATATATATATATATATATATATATATATATATATATATATATGTACATAGATATATATATATATATATATATATATATATATATATATATATATATATATATATATATGTATATGTATATATAAGAACAAAGATGAAGAGAGGAAAAAAGAAGATGGAATAGGAAGAAACAAAGACAATCAAGAAAAAATAAAAGTACACACTTATTCCTGGAAAAAACAACAAAAAAGACAGATATGAAGGGGGGGGGGGGAATAGTAGGAGATGAAGAAAAAGGGGTAA
>BOPN01001164.1:68811-71311 GCA_017312705.2 Penaeus japonicus | reverse complement strand
AACACGTCGATGCCAATAGCATTTTTAACAATATGCGAGGCGTGCAAGGTGCCACTGTCAGTTTGGTTGTTTTGCTGAGTGGCACTAAGAGTGAGGTGGAGGAAGGATCTTTGTAAATAATTTGTTTTTTCTTTATATTTTTCTGTTATAATGAAGAAAATGTTTCATCTAACTTCTTATCTCTCCTTCCATAAATTCATAATGATGTTAAACCAAATGTACATTGTATATTCCTCCTTTAAGCACACTAAAAGACTAAACTACAGGAATTATTTGTATAAACAATGCCATACCAATACCAGTACCCGCTTTAAGTCTACAAACATGATGAAACAAAATGAATGGAGGAGATTTTCAGTACTTTAATGTACAAATGAGGAGTAGTTAGGCTGAAAAAAATATTGCGGAGTGAAGCTCGAGTCTCCCTCGTTCCATCAAACCTACCAAATGGCAACCGCGAATCAGTTATGTAGGCCCCTCTGCAATGGGTTAATTTTCTAGCAAATATAATGAAAATAATGTATGGCAAATACAAATATTTCATATTCATCTCTTTTGTGATCAACAATGTGTAAAAAGGAGGTGGAAATATCACTGAAGAATCCACTGACACAAAGCTGACAATGTAATGTCACGTCTCATTGTCTAGATGGTGGCAAAATTTTAGGCACAAACAAACAAACAAAAAAAAAAAAGGAATAAAAGACAATGCAAACACCTGATAAACAAACACTGAGCAGTAAAGGACACAGCATGGGAGGCAATTACTTCAATTTTTCCTCTGGTAGTATTCCTAATAAGTGATAATGTATGCAGTCTATTGAAAACATGAGGACAAAACAATGAACAAAGTTATCACCAATACTATGACTGTACCTCGCCCATAAATACACAAATGATTGAAATCGCGACGAATGGTAATCATTGTGATATAAGAGATGATACATTCCATTTTCAGGTCCTTCTTTGCATTCATGGTTTAATGGAACTGGCAGACTAGATATCTATGGCTAATGAACTTAATAACTTCCAAATAAATTAATTGGTGATTAGGCAGTGTCTCTTCATCCCCAAACATTTTGCCAATAGTTTAAGAAAGAAGAAGAATAAAATAAAATCTGCATCGTATTCAGTATTTATAGTACTAAACATGGTGTCACAGGTTAAAATCACAATAAAGCTGCATATGCAAGCTTTATCTGTAGGATGGCAAAGTAAGCTGTTACTTCAGGAAACTGTACTTTTATCATATCAAGTACAGAGTAAGACTATAAAAATGTTCTTGTTTGTCATTTCCTAAAATCAATTTCTACCAAAAGTAGATGGAAAGGAAGAAATTACTCCCATTTAGTAAACGACATGACATTTAATTGCTAGAATCATTGTGTAATTAAGTTCTTTTACTTTCAATACATTCCCTACATATATATATATATATATATATATATATATATATATATATATATATATATACCATTATAACCCTAACTGAAACACTAATATTTGTCATATACGTCTTTAGTGGTTTCAAAACTGCAAGCCATAATGTAATTCACTAATGGGTTAATGACTTGGTTAGGTAAAATAAATACATTATAAGGAACCTAAACTGGATGCTCCATATTATCAATCACAATGGTTCCTGAACTTGCCTTTGTATAATAGGGAGTTACGTGCACTAAAATGTATAACAAAGTTTCCTATACCAATCCAAAAAAAATTCTATGTTCTGAAAAAACACAAAAAACACATGTAATATACAAAATTTCCTTTGCACAATAAAAAAAAAAAAAATAGAGATAAGAGGATACAGCCAACTAAACAAGATTAGTACATAATACATATCCGTTCCGAATAAGTGGTTATAAAAAAGGCTCAGGTCACAATCTGTACAGAAGCAGAAATGAATGAACTTTGTAGTTCTGTGTAGTATTCTGTGGTTCATCTAGAATAAATCACCGCTACCTCAAAAAATGACAATGGAGGCTCGTGGCTGCAATGCACATTCTCCAGAACCCTTGACAGGTGATAAGAAGTCCGTGCCACATTCCCTCTCACACACTATCCCTGTTGACAGAGCCCAGGGAAGTTCAACTAGCTCTTACCTTAACTAAACAACCTCATGTCTTTAACACAGTTCACTAAATAGCAATAGTATTAGCAACAGGTAAAAATGGACAATTTTCTGTTTGTTGTTCCTTTCACTATATTCTTCTTGCCAAAACTACTATATAATTAGCAAAATTTCCCAATGGAGCAAGTCATTGATATCACAAGAAAAATTTAACACCACTGCTAACATAAAAATACACCAGACTGAAATATAGTGACAAAAAATGTCTCTGTCTTTAGCCTAACTAATTGCAAACAAACAAAGTGCAACATGAGGCTGACTATCATTTTCTCTTAAAGCTTCTGAGTTAGCATCTAACATTTTTCACATACTTTAAAGATATTTCAAGACCTTTAATTTTTAATTGACAACTTGGTATTGCTGCTG
>BOPN01001164.1:56311-63811 GCA_017312705.2 Penaeus japonicus | reverse complement strand
ATATCTGTATATCGATCTGATAGCACTTGCATAACAAATTGTCTACATGCGTAAGTCTATACATCTGTACCAGTATATATGCCTGTTTATACCTGTCTCCACCATTTTATTACTGAACATGGAATCTTGACTTTCATTTTCCCGGGTGATAAGCCAAAATCTCGCCACCAAAGAGGGCCACAGAAAGAGCCGCAGCATATCCTGATGTCTTACCATATTGACCGAAGATGAGGGTTGGCATGCCTTTGGTCTGTCCGATGTAGATGCTGAGTCTGATTCCCGCCCAGATGATGACCAAGCCTAGCGTTGAGTCTAGGAGGAAACTGATGATATACCTGCAAAATAATGTTTTATGTCATTTCCATAATAAGTCATTTTTACTCTTTTTTTATGGTAATATTTGCTTTGTTTTGAAATAAGACAACCATGCAACTTTGTCACAAATCAGTACATTAGGAGAACAAATATCATACAAAGATCATTCCAAGAAACAAAAGTTATCTACAATGATCATCTAATCATGATTAATAAGTATATGAATAATAAGAATAATGATAATAATAATCCCTAACATCAGGGGATATAATGAGAATAATAATAATAGTAATGATAATGATAATGATAATGATAATGATAATGATAATAATAATAATAATAATAATAATAATAATAATAATAATAATAACAATAACGATAATAATAATAATGATAATATTAATAACAATAATAATAATAATAACATCAATAACAATCACAACAACAACAATAAAATAATAATGATAACAAAAGCAATAAGAATGAAAACACTAACAAACAATTAAAAAACACAAAATAAAATCTAAACCATTAACAAAAACGAAATCAACATAACCACAAACCAAACGACAGATCTGTGGACAAGTCCTTACCATGTACACGGATCTCCTTTAAAGGCCTCGGACAAAAAGACGTTGCAGAAGTGGACGATCATGGCTCCAAGGCCCTGTTTGGACGTGTCGTAAAACCAAACCAGCCATGATCTCCTGTGCTTCTTGGGCTCGCAAAACCTCTTCACTGTAGGCAGAAATCATGGTAATTCTATAGCACGTAGATATGGGGCGAATGCACCATTTACACGCACGCACGCAAGCTTACAGCAAATACAACTGCTCTATGCTAAGTCACATAGTAAAGTAGACAGTGTATCCACAATTACTCAAAAGGTCATCCTAATACAGACACAAGGGAGAGGGCAGGGGGAAGGAGGAAGGGTGAGGAGAAGAGGGAAAGGGAGGGAGAAGGGGGGAAGGGAGAGGGAAAAGGGAAAATGAAAAGGGAGGTGGAAAAGGGAAAAGGGAGAGGGAAGAGATGGGAAAGGGGGAGGAAAGGGAGGGCCAAAAGGGGGGTGGGGAAGGGGAGAGGGAGGTGAAGAAAGGAAGAGGAAAAGGGAGGTGGAAAAAGGAGGTGGAAAAGGGAGGAGGAAAAGGGAGGAGGAAAAGGGAGGTAGAAAAGGGAGGAGAAAAAGAGGAGAAGGAAAAGAGGCAGAGGAGGAAAGGGTGGAGGAGGAAGAAAAGGGGGAAAGGGACTAGGATAGTATTTCCTAAAATTTCATACATATTTCTTTAACATTTAAAATGATAAATATGAAATGAACCTGAAATTCAAATAATCAAATACAATTACAAAATTTCCAATGCTGTAAACACTTTTAATCTCCTCCTTATTTTTCGAATGTATCCATAAAAAATAATTATGCTTATGACAAGCCTTTGGCTATAAACACGGCAAAATTACATCACCAACTTTAATACTCACATATCAAAAGTCCGAAGGCCAACGTCGCCAGCAGTGCTTGCACAAACCAACCATAACTGTCGGTGAGCGCACCCTTTCCGCACACACTGGCATCTATAGTAGTGTTGATTAGGGGGCTCTGATGCGCTAGTCCGATTGGTATGCCTTCCCCCATCTTCTGCGCGCTGATGTCTGGACACGCAGCTTCAGATCTTGATTCTTTGGTGTAGGGTGAATTTTGCTTGAGCAGTGATTGTGGTCGCAGATCTTGAAATCACCTGAAAAGAACAGGGTCTTAGGTTGGTCACTGGGATTAAACAATGAAAGAAACCTGATCCTGGAGTATGTTTTTTTCTGGTTTCTGACAGTTCCTACAGGTGAGGGGATACAGCTATGTTGTTGGGGGGAATTTAAATCTACAGTACATAAAATGCAGTGTTGTACATTGGTAATTTTCCCATTATACTGAACTATGTACTTTCACTGTTTCATAAGCCTTACACTTTATAAAAAGAATGAAAAGACAATGCATTACCTTATATACTAAGGCAAGAATGAACATCACATCTCGTTTATCTATCTACTTTTTTCTGAAGCTCAGCATGCCTTGGATATGTCATTTTCATTAACCCATTGCCGACGGGGGCAACACATTGATGCACTGAGCATTTCTGACCATACGTGAGGCATGTAAGGTGCCACTGCTAGATTGCCTGTTTTGCCAAGGAGTACTAGGAGTGAGAAGGAGGAGTGTATGTAGTTGTAAATATTTTGTTTTTTCCTTGTTCATTGAAGAAAATATTTCGACAAACTTCATACTTCTTCTTCCTTAAATTTGTGGTAATAATGTTACTCTGAGTGTACAGCTATATTCCTCTTTTATGGAGACTAAAAGACTAAAATACAGAAATTATTTGTCTCAACAATGTCATGGCCATACTAGTACCTACTATAAGTCTCAAAACAATATGACAAAATACAAAAAAGTGGAGATTTTCAGTACTCTAATGCATAAATGAGCAGGAGTTAGGCGGAAAAAATGGTTGTAGGGCAAAGCTTGCATTTTCCTCATTCCACCAAACCAACCAAATGGTAGCCCAGCGTCAATTACGTGGGCCCCTCTGCAATGGGTTAAAAAAGAATAGGCAAAATAAAAATGCATGGTCATCTGTAACCATCCTAAATCAGCATACAGCCTTGAAATACCTCCAGAGTTCCTTTAGCCTAGTCTCCCTTTGGGAATATCCCCATTTTGACCCAGTCTACTTAGGGAACTAGGCCCGCCAGACCTCAAGTGTTCTTTCGCCCAGATCCTGTCAATAGTTTTCATAGGCAATGTAGATCGATAGCCAGAGAATTTTGTTAAATCATTTTATACAGCTAGAACATATCAGAATAATTTACAGACAGTTAGACCTGCAATTGTAATGTAACCAATACTATACCCTGGAATGAAGCAATCATTACAGCAATAAAGGAGGGAGTCAATGTCACTGGACATATGTGGCTACAGGGTTATTAATTGAGTCACATGTGCATCCCTGAGAGGATCAAAATTTGATAACTTGTAAACCAGGAGCCAAATCATTAATTAACAATAATTTACCAATAATGAATGTCTATACAGTTTAATTGTTACCTCTCTCTTTCTCTCTCTCTCTCATTCTCTCTCTCTCTCATTCTCTCTCCCTCTCATTCTCTCTCCCTCTCATTCTCTCTCTCTCTCATTCTCTCTCTCCTCATTCTCTCTCTCTCTCATTCTCTCTCTCTCTCATTCTCTCTCTCTCTAATTCTCTCTCTCTCTCTCATTCTCTCTCTCTCTCTTTCTCTCTCTCTCTCTCTCTCTCTCTCTCTCTCTCTCTCTCTCTCTCTCTCTCTCTCTCTCTCTCTCTCTCTCTCTCTCTCTCTCTCTCTCTCTCTCTCTCTCTCTCTCTCTCTCTCTCTCTCATTTCTACTAATGTTTGGTTGATTTTTTCTGTACCTTTTTCTTCTTTTTTCCTGTATCTTTTTCTTCTTTTAGGCAGATGGATAGCTTAGGAATCAGTCCTTCATCTGACAGTGTAGAAGTGAATAAATTTCAAACACTTACTTTATTTTATTACAATACAACATTGCAAAGAAAAATAAGGAACACATTATCGGTCAGGCAGAGTAATGCAACAACTTTCCCAAACCATTAGAACCATTCTACCATTCAAACTAACCCTATGAACCATATCTGTATTTAAATTAACTATCTCAGACTATGCTAATATGCCACATGGGGAACCTTATACACTCATAGTATGTACTTACAATATATAGATGTGTGTATGTTTTTGTGTGTGTGTCGCCAGACAAGTACTTCAAAATGTTTTGTTTCTACACCTAGGATCAATTTAATCAGAGGTGATAACTTTCACTTAATCTTAATCCACAGTTTATGAACAATAAAAAGAGTATCACAAAACTAAAAATAAGTGATAAGACTTTAAGACTTGTGTTTCACCTGCTTCTCTACTTCCTTTTCAAAAAACATGTTGTGTCTGATTAAGATGGACGTTGGCGATAATCTGTCTATTTACTTTTCATTCCAAGAACAAAGTACTCATGATTCTGGAATGAGGAATTATTTTTTTCTAATTAAATAAAATGCCTTAAAAAAAAGGAGGAGAACGTTGCTCCATATCTGTTTGACATGTTCTTTTTTTTTTCTTAATTCATAGATTATCACATTATCTGTGCCTAGTGTCATTTGTGATCCCGGTTCATCCTCTAACACTTAGTCCAGGATAGCTAAAAACAGAGGACTATCTTATCTTATTCTGCTCTTTATGAATGCTTTATTTCTAGTAACATGTATAACCTAATGTTATCAACTCTTTTGCAACAGCATTTTTGCAGGATCAGATCACTTGTATAATGCATTCTTCCTCTTGTTGAAATTACATGCTATTTATTCCTTCATTTATGAGGACCTTTTATACCACCTTCCTGATGCAGAATAACAAGAATCATCTGTAACTTTATATTTTCAATATCAGTATATATATTCTTTTAACCAACAAATTGATCAAATACATTTTAACTTATTTCTTGTATATATGCAATATTTCACAGATGAACGTGAAGTTAAACAATTAATTATACATAAAAAAATCATATTTCCAAACAATAAATCCCAGCATTTCAAGCCCTGTGGTCATATTTTCTAAATTAGTTTATTGCTGTACCTACTAACCATTTCTAACCAGCTAAAATTAAGAGTTAATAAAATTTCCCATACACTAAACTATCCCAATTTACATATCATCGCCATAGAAAGTACTTTTTTCATAGCATCGCATAGAAAGTACTTTTTTCATAGCATCGCCATAGAAAGTACTTTTTTCATAGAATCGCATAGAAAGTACTTTTTTCATAGCATCGCCATAGAAAATACTTTTTTCATAGCATTGCCATTGAAAGTACTTTTTTCATAGCATCGCATAGAAAGTACTTTTTTCATAGCATCGCCATAGAAAGTACTTTTTTCATAGCATCGCATAGAAAGTACTTTTTTCATAGCATCGCCATAGAAAATACTTTTTTCATAGCATTGCCATTGAAAGTACTTTTTTCATAGCATCGCATAGAAAGTACTTTTTTCATAGCATCGCCATAGAAAGTACTTTTTTCATAGCATCACCATAGAAAGTACTTTTTCATAGCATCGCCATAGAAAGAACTTTTTTTATAGCATCGCCATAGAAAGTACTTTTTTCACTAAATTGTCAATTTCAAAATTATGGTAAATGTTCCAACACACTTCATACAGGGAAATGCCAACAAAGTACCCAAGACAAGAGAGAGCTTCGAAAGAGCTTCTACTACTTGAAGGTAGAATATATGCGGCATTTGACTTTACTGAAGCGTGAAGTGCAGTGGCAACAACAATGCTGTACTTAGTTACGTGACCATAGATTACTTATTCATACCAAATAGTGCTGATATCTATTCAGGATAGGACTGCACCAACCATAGATATGGCTTCAGCACATAACGCTCTAGTAAAGACCAACAACCCCTGCCACATATATGCAACGAGAGCTTGGACTGGTTCCTTATCTGCCAATAAACTGCTACGGCTTGAGAGGTACTGCTGGACTTAGCTGTATGAATAGACACTTGCAAACTTTGCTAAACTATAGAGACTTTAAACACTTTAATTTTGCAGAGATTCTGTCTTTTATACAAAATCATTCCATTTTCTGAATTATTTACCGCCATTACATTATCTTATATATTCCATTTTCTGAATTATTTACCGCCATTACATTATCTTATATATTCCATTTTCTGAATTATTTACCGCCATTACATTATCTTATATACAGAGTCCTAAATTGGACAGTTATTGTTAGTTTAACTTTATCATCAAGCACTAATTCCGAACATCTATCGAAACCAAATAGGAATTTTGACAGTATACAAACAAAGATATAATAATCTCTTAGACCACGATATATGCTTTAATATATACTGTAATACATCAAGGCTTCAGATTTAAACTTCATTATCATCTCCCTATTCTACAAGCATACCATAGCCTAACCTGTGCCATACAATACTTACAGAACAATAAAAAATAAACGTTATAACATCCCTTCACTAAGATAAACCAGTTAACCTTCCCAAATAATCGTAAGAATTTCTCTTCTCTTGAAAATCTTTATGTCCTTGACATAAAGATCTTGAGAAAATTCAAGACGGGGCCAATACTCTCAATCAGATGCAATATCGCCAATTATCGCTATCATTCCCATCAATATTAAATAAAATCAATACAAAACCAGTCTGATAGTACTTCAATAAAACATATCCCACACTAAAGAAAGGACCCAGGACAAATAAAATACATCTTGATACCAATACCTCTATAACTCCATGCAAAAGTCACGGTCACTAACCTCCATTACTGATTAAATACAGGAAACACACTCCCCCCTCATACTACACCACTCTACCCTCAATAAGAAGGCCAATAGAGACCCGAGAACACGAGAGAACAGAGGCAAAGGGGACTCACGTCATCATGAACTTGGCCGATCTGTCACTTGAGGTTTCACTGAGCTTTCTATGGTTACGGGTTCGAATCTCTGGACCTTGGCTTGAGTCTATTTGGTATTCTATTTTGCTTCGTTTATGCGGTTGATCTTATTTTTTTTTATTAAATTAGTAAGATTCTCCTTTTCTTGGGTTTGTTTTGGTTTAGTTGGGTTGTGTTTTGTTTTTCTGTTTGTTCGAAGGAGGATTGTTGGTGAACTGGCGTTCAGGCTTTCGGATGTAGTGTATTGTTGCGATGCACGCCATCTGTTGAGGAAAAGAGGAATCAGATCGGAGATGCATTTGGTATCCATGTAATTAGCATTTGCTGCCGGGTGATTTGACCTTGTCGTGCATAAACGATTTCCAAGCATATCTTGAATTGTTTGATCACTCTATATTTTAAATATTGTTGAAAATCGTCTTCAGTTCAGTCAACACACACATACACACACCCACACAAATATACACGAATGCACGTACACACCCGCTCACGTACACACGCACACACACACACACACGCGCACACACACACACACACACACACACACACACACACACACACACACACACACACACACATATATATAGATAGATAGATGTATGCATATATATATATATATATATATATATATATATATATATACATATACATATACATAC
>BOPN01001164.1:32500-37500 GCA_017312705.2 Penaeus japonicus | reverse complement strand
ATGGATGAAGAGCGTGGGGTTGGCGGCCGTTGTGGGGCGGATGGAGGCCGCGAAGAAGTGGCAGGCTGTGGAGCGGATGGGGATTGCTGTGTAGATGCGGTTGATTCAGTGACTTCAGAACTCGAGATTGTCGCTGAGGTGTTTTCTGCGACTGAAATAGAAGTTGGATCTGGCGTGGGTGGGGGACGAGGCGCCTTCCTCTTTGGTCTACTCAAGACAGTGTCGTCCTGAAGTTCTGCCAGAGATCCCATGCCACATACCTTCCCGTCCTGTTTCAGGGATGAGGCATCTTCACTCGTCCGTGTATTCTGAAGCTTATCATAGTCCTTGTTCTTTATAGTTGTCTCAGCAGTTTCATTTGTGTCTTTCTTTAAAAGTTCAACGTCTTCATAGAATGGATTCTTCCCTATGTATCCCGCTACTGCAACATCCTCCTTTACAAATGGATTCTTTTCTTCTTCTTTAGCTTTGATTTCTTTGACTTTCTCTTTAACAGAGTCAATGTCCTCGTAGAATGGATTCAGAGATCTTCTGTATTCTTCCTTTTTCTTCCTTTCTTCCTCACTCTCTTTTGATTCGTCGAGGCTTTCAGGCAACTGCCGATCTTGGGTTGGGCTGCTCGCACTTTGTACATCTCTGTTCTGGTAAGGTCTCCAGTCTGGAGGCATGAAATCGGGAGGCATTGGCGCTCTCCTCTTCTTCCTTCGAGCGCCCGTCGAGCCACCTCTAAGGGAGCCTGGGGTGGAGGCGGACGTCCACTCCATGCTGGGGTAAGTTACGCTCAAGTTTGAGTCGTCTTCTCCCCCGGAACTCACCTTCTTCTTTGGGGGCAGAGGAGGCGGCGGGGAGTGAGCTGGGACACTCGCAGATCTTAGCGCCTGAACCTGTGCCCGAATCACGTCGATTTCTTCGTAAATATGGTCTTCGGGGTTGTCATTCCCTGTCGGAGCCTCTCCTGTCGGCGTGGAAGCTGGGGCGGCGGAGTTGTTGCTGTTAGGACGATGTTGGCTGTCTCGGGAAACGGTGCTGGAGCGAAGAGACTGTAGATCCGGCATACTAGTCATCGTACTGAGTGAGGACCTGTCTATAGGATTCACGGGGAGGGATAGCACTGAGCCCGACCGTATGTCCTCCTTTTTCCGCAAGACTTCCGTGGGCAACGGAGCTTCTTCCGAGGGCATCTCACCGCCAAGTTCGTCCTGCACTGCTTCGGTGCTGTCTCCTTTCGCATCCTTACTGTCTTCTCGTAAGGTCACTTCCTCTTCAGAAGAAGAATCCCTACGCGCCTTCTTGGTGGAACCCTTGGTGTGCTGCACGGAAATCTGGAGAGTCTCTGTCTCCTCGTCCGTCACGGACAGTCTGCTGTCGGGCCTTCGATCAAGAGAAGCACTTGACTGAGCCGAGAGGAAACTGTACGAGCTGGCGGAGGACTGTGGTCTTGGAGGCATATCCTGCATCAGAGGGTCCGGCGAGGGGGTGATGGGGCTGGTGGCCGAGAAGAACAGGTCGGAGATGTTGGTCGGGTACTGGTGCATCCCGGTCAAGTAGAGGCGAAGTTCCTCTGCCAAGACGAGCATGTCTAGCGTGAGACGTGCCAGGACCGATACCTCGGTAGTTGAACGTCGAGGGTACCGGAGTACGCCGTCCTCTCGCTGCTTGTACCCTAACGCCTGAAGGATTTCTATGGCGCCCTGGGGACACAAATCGTAAATTTAGCATAAGTAAAATGGAAATCTCTTACGGGAACAACAAGGAATATCCTATCTAAACATTAAGTCTGATCGTCGAAGATAAAACAAGAGGAAGAAAGGAAAAATCACAGCCTTATCTTTATCGACCGTGACCTGACCTTGACAGGAGCCCAAGACTGGTTGGGATCCACCTTGATGGACCTCCAGCCGGTCTGCCTGGAGGAGTCGGGCTGCAACAAAGCCTCGCCGTACTGTGCCAGATGGATGAGTGCCACTCTCACTAGCGCCGCGCCGACGGTGGAATTGGCGGCGCAGAGTCGAGGCGCGTGCAGGAGGGAGAGCTTGAGGTCGAGCGTGAGAGGGTGGCGGACCAGGAGGTGGAATGTGGACCAGTCTTGGCGATCTAAGCCTCGTCCTCGACATAGGGACACGACGAGACGCGCCCTCCACAGGCTGCAAGGGAACGTTGCCTTAGAAAGAGGTTTCCGCCTATTGCAAATTGGTCTTTAGCATAGTAAAAAAAAAAATCTCTCTCTTGCTCTCTCTCTCTCTCTCTCTCTCTCTCTCTCTCTCTCTCTCTCTCTCTCTCTCTCTCTCTCTTTCTCTCTTTCTTTGTCACACACACACTTTCTCTGCTTCTATCTATCTCTTACCCCCTTCACACCCTTACCCTTCCTCCTCCCCCTCCACCTCCCCCTTCCTCCTACCTTCTCCTACCGGCCCTTATTTTTTTTACCTCACTTCAGCGCGCCACGCATTCTTCTGTTCATCTTCCTTGGCGCCGGTGAGCTCTGGCGTTTCCCCGGGTTGTTGCAGGACCCACTGGTATCCTTCGTTGCCTTCCTCCAGCGTAGGACTCGCTACCGTGGAATCTGTGTGTTCCTCACCCTTTTGTGCGAGAAAGGAAAGAGGGAGAGAAGTTGAGTGAGGGGAAAAAGATGGGGTCTTCTATTTGTTTATTTTATATTCTTTGTTTACTATTTTTTATTATATACTGTTTGTGAATACACACATACACACACACACACACACATACACACATATGATGATGGTGATGATGATGATGATGATGATGATGATGATGATGATGGTGAGGGTGATGGTGAGGTTGATGAGGGTGAGGATGGGGATAAGGATAAGGATGAGGATGAGGATGATGTGATGAGGAAGATGATAACTTGATAACAATAACAACAATGATAACAAAATCACCCACTCCCTCGCGATAGGTCGATTGTTTCTCATTAATAATTAACTATCATTAACGACTTAACGATATCATAATTACGATCGGATGACATCACCTCTAATGACATTGACATCAAACAAGCTTCATTTCCTTGCTGATTGAAATGCAATGTTGCACGGCTTTCGGCACAGTGTCTGATAGAGCGGTTGAATTACAGTTAGTGTTCTTAGCATTGATGTTGTTATCTTTGTTTTTATTATTGTTATTATTATTACTATTATTATTATTATTACTATTATTATTATTATTATTATTATTATTATCATTATTGTTATTTTTACTATTATCATTATTATTATTACTATTATCATTACTATCATTATTATCATTATTATCATAACTATTATTATCATTATCATTATTATTATTGTTATTATTATTATTGTGATTATTATTATCTTTATTATTATTATCATTATTATTATTATTATCATTATTGTTATTATTACTATTATCATTATTATTATCATTATCATTATTATCATTATTATCATTATTATTATTATTATTATTATTATTATTATTATTATCATTATTATTATTATCATTATTATTATTATTATTTCTATTATTATTATTATTATTATTATTACTATTATTGTTATCATTATTATCATTAGATTGTTATCGTTATCGTTATTTTTATCATTATCATTATTATTATCATCATCATCACTCTCATTATCAATATCGCTATCATTATTATCATGATTATTGATATCATCATTATTGTTGATATCATAATCATTATTGATATTATCATAATTATCATCGTAATCATTATCACCGTTGATATTATCACTATTATTTATATAGTTATCATTGTTATTACTATTACTATTGTTATTGCCATTATTGTTATTATCATTACTTTCATTATCATCATCATGATCAACACTATCATCATAATCATTATCATTATCACTAAGATTATCATAATTATAATCACTATCATTTTTGTCATTATGCTTTTAATCATTTTCTTTATCATCATTACCATTTTTATAATTATCATTATCATCATTATCACCATTACTATCCTTAATATTACCATCATTGTTATTGTTATCATTCACTCATTATTACCATTATGATAATTATAACTATGGTTATTGATAATATCCTCCCCATCATCATTATCATCATATCATTATATTCTTACATTTATTCCAAAACTGAGAAGGAAGAAATGTCTTAAAATAGTTTGTTTGTATAATGGTTATTAAGAGATTACCATGGCAACAGGGGTAATCTTTGATATTACCTTGATATGAAAAGAACACGTAAACACACCCACGCCCACGCATTTGTGAATACGTATGTGTGTAGGAGGTTGACGTGTATGTATTGATCTATAGATGTATGTAACTTTGCGTACATATATACCGTGTGTGTGTGTGTGTGTGTGTGTGTGTGTGTGTGTGTGTGTGTGTGTGTGTGTGTGTGTCTGTGTGTATGTAAAGCCATCTATGAAAAGTCGTTTACCTCATCTGCGGTGGTAGCATCTGTGGTGGGCAGCAAGATGTCTGTGGAGTCTGTGTCTACGAGCAGCTGATCGTCCGAAGCTCTGATGGAGAAGAAAGTGCTCTCACTTGCTCTTGATTCTCTACCACTAGCCTCTTCCGCTTCATTCGCTTTGGCTTCGACGTCTGAGGGGAGTGGAGGGTGGGGGGGAGCCGTTTTATCGAGGGCTGGGGTCTGTTGTTCTGTTGGCGTGGCGGTGGATGTGGTTTCTGTTGTTTTAGGGATGGTTTGGGTTTCCTCTGTTGGCTTCTCTGTGGAGAGGGAGGCCGGCGTTCCCTCTGTGGTCTGTGGTGATGCTGGGTGGGTTTCCTTGGCCTCGGGAGATGCTGCGGGGGGTGTTGTCTTTGCTGGTTCGGCCTCGCCTGGCTGGGCCGCGCTGACGTCTGTGGTCTGTAAAGTCGTTGCCACGGAGGTCTGGGAACTGCTCGTCTCTGAAGTGGTTAAAGATGATGGAATATCCTCGGCTTTGGCAACGGTTTGTCCTTCCTCCTTCGACGTCTGTGCGGCCTGTCCCTCGTTGAAGAAAGTCGGAGAGA
>BOPN01001164.1:12500-15000 GCA_017312705.2 Penaeus japonicus | reverse complement strand
GATAGCCAATCAAAGCGCGCGGAAAATAGGCAATGATACAACACAGGTCAATGAATACTCTATTCTTTTGACCCGTTTGTAAGCTATACTCTCAAGCAATGGTTTGGTAATCTTTATAATTGTATCACAACATAATTTCGTGTTTTTTTGGCTCTGTTACCCTGGCTTATCATTTATTGAGGTATGTAATGTGAATGACTCAAATATATTAAAATGCTGCTACAAAATATCATATGTACAGAACAATGTATTAAAAAATATATGCACACATATTTACATATATATACATACATGCGTGCATACATACATGCATACATACATACATACACACACACACACACACACAGTGTGTGTGTGTGTGTGTGTGTCTATTTATATATATATATATATATATACATATATATATATATATGTATATATTAATGTATGTATAGGTATATATTTATATATGTATGTATATATCTATATATGTATATATTTATATCTAAGGCTTGATACAGAAACAGATATCTATTAATAATCATTGTGCCGTAGGTTTATCATTTAGCTAATAGCTAAACATACTATCACACGCACTGCTACCTTGAAGTTAATTCTGCACAATTAGAAAATATCGTTAACGTGATATCAGAACCAAGAATATAATTCATTATCAATATTGTTACTATAATTATCATCAACTTTGCACACAAGCTTTAAATGTTATTATGCTAGGAGGCAATGTCAGTTTAAGAAGATTAATTGCATACCATAAACGCCTGGAAATATTTTCATGATACAAAATTATAAGGGTTGAATATAGTATATGCTGATTGTAAATGATTAGTAGTCACGATAATAACTTTAGAATAAGAATGATGGTAAATGATAATGATAAGCATAATTTGAATCATCATAAAAATAATAAATTGCTATTGCTAGGAATGATACAGATATACGTAACAATGAGAACAACAAAAGCAATGATAATGAAGAAATGAAAGTAGTAATGATAATGATCATTATATACATAGACGATGTTAATAATTGAAAAAAAAAATCACGATAATGATAATGGCAATAGAATTATCATAATGATAACATATAATGATACCTATGATAATGATGATGAGCAGGGTAATCATTATGATAACCATACCAATGATGACGAAATTATGATGAACAAAATTATAATGTGATTACACTCATGATGATTGCATGAATGATAACGAAAAAAAAACATCACGCTAATAATAGTTGGAATAAGACTATCATTGATAGTAAGTAATAATAATCATAAGAAGAAGGGAAAATATGAAATACTGATAAAGGGAAGATAACGACAATGATAATAACAACAACAATGTTAGAATGATAATGAAACATGATCTTGTTGATAACGGAAAACAACAACAACAACAACATGAAAATGAAAATGATAATTGCAATTATCTTAACATAAATAATATTATTGTTGTGCATCGTCATCACTGTTGTAACAATTATTCCGAATAGTAACATAGTATTATTAACAATGTTAAAAGCAATATCATTAAGATTATTTTTTTTATCATTTTTTCTTCGTCTCCTTCTTATTCATCATCATCACTAACACCATTACCAATTCCACCATCGTAATATAACTGCCACCACCGCCATCATTATCACCACTATGATGATCATCATTCTATCACCATATCTATTTATCATCACCACTTCCACAATCACCACCATTCTGTATTTCAGCTACCATCTGTTTCACCAGTTTTTTTTTCTATATAATTTTCCATACGATTTTTTTTTTTTTTATTATTATTATTTTTTTTAATGATCGTACGAAGTTGAGGAATTTTTAATCTGCCAATTGAATTACTGATCACATGCACATATTCATACATACAATTCTTAAAAATCTGCATCGTGTCCTTTTAATGCTCTTAGTTCAGTCAAAAAGTGCTGTTCATGTTTTTAAGATATAATCATCTCTTCCGTATGTACTCTGACTTCTATTACGAGTCTGTTGTTTTAACTTTTTTTCAGTCCACTTGTTTTTGGCACCTCCTAGGGTACTGCAGCTTCCTTACACCCAGTGACTTTTTCGTTAAATATTTTTTTTTTACCACTTTGACGTTGTGATGTCTTCATATTTGTCTTCCAGTGGATACAAACAACTGAATTGTTTCAACGGCCATTACACTCCTCTTTAACCATTTCCAAGGAGTATAATGTCTCGAGAAGAGTCGTTACTTCATATTCTCAACAACCATAACCATTGTGGATTCGTTCCAGCCATTAAGCTTTGATGAATGGACATATCTTGATCTTAAGATATGTTTTGCTGCTGAGTCTCCTTCTTCAGCGCCTCTCTTCAGCAGGTTATTTGTATGTTTACCATTTACTTCTGAGCTGCGTTTTCGTTGGGCTAAAAAACCCTCCGACTATTTTGTTTTTACTCTATTCAGTTGCTTAATTTTGAAATACCCCTTTTACACGTTTAGGTCGTCTTCAGATGATGGTAATG
>BOPN01001163.1:334682-336662 GCA_017312705.2 Penaeus japonicus | reverse complement strand
GTGTGTGTGTGTGTGTGTGTGTGTGTGTGTGTGTGTGTGTGTGTGTGTGTGTGTATGTATAAATGCATGGTGGTAATAATGGTAATAATGATTATGATGATAATATTACTAATGATAAAGGTGGACCAAAAGATGATCATGTCAATCATAATACTGATAGTTATCATAATGATAACCTTAGAAATGATGATGATAGGCATGATGGTAATGATAATGATAATGGTCATAGCGTTAAGGAAAATGATCATGATGGTAATGGTAAGAATAATGATTATAATAATGAAAATGTAAATGGTTTTGTTTATGATGATACTGATAATAACAGATAATAATAATGATAATGATAACACCTTCCGGCCCCACCCTGTTGTCGGGGTCCGCGCGCCTTCAACAGGTGAGTCACGCAGACAACGTCCGATTCGTCAGCATCTTTGGGGATATTTTGACTTTTTTTGATGGATTGCAAACAATACAAAGAAACGTGGGCGTGATGGATGACACGGAATAAGCGAGCGAACGACGAAAAAAGCGAAGGCCTTTGGAAGGAACGAGTAACGGAGCGGTTTTCCCACTTTAGAGTAATGGCCAAGCGTCTTTTTATATGAAGCAATTCATTTGCTCATATATATATATATATATATATATATATATATATATATATATATATATATATATATATACACCCACAACGATATATACATATTGTTAACGGTCATTAGCTTTCATCAAGGAAGTTAAACTTTTAACTTCTTATCTAACTTTTAAATTTTTCTTGAAGCTTTCTGGCAATTTCAACGAGTGACATAATTCCACTGTCATCGCCATCCAACCTTTTCGCGACTTCTTCAATAAACTTATGTCGCGTAACTTCAGCTGATGCTACTTTGGGTCTCTTTGCAAGATCATGCACTCTCTTCAGAAAGTTACGAGCAGCAGTATCGAAAGGATCACTTGGCTGAGCGGCCTTGCCATCCGAGTTCTCTTGCGCTTCTCTGCCAGAAGCAGCTCCTTTTGTGCCACTTTTGTGCGCTTCATCGGTATCAGAAACAGCTCCTTTTGTGCCACTTTTGTGCGCTTCTTCGGTATCAGAAACAGCTCCTTTTGTGCCACTTTTGTGCGCTTCTTCGGTATCAGAAACAGCTCCTTTTGTGCCACTTTTGTGCGCTTCTTCGGTATCAGAAGCAGCTCCTTTTGTGCCACTTTTGTGCGCTTCATCGGTATCAGAAACAGCTCCTTTTGTGTCATTTTTGTGCGCTTCTTCGGTATCAGAAACAGCTCCTTTTGTGTCATTTTTGTATGCTTCATCGATCAGAATTTGGAGTTCTTCAGTTTTGAACAGATATATCAGGGCTTTGATATGTTCGTCGAACTTCCTTTACTTTTCACTGTTAAGGCCGTGCTTCTTAATATACTTTTTTGTCAAACGACGTACACATTACGATAGAGTAGAAGCTGGCTTGAAGAAATTTCTCACGTTCTGCAACATTCTGAAAATCATTCCGGGTTATTGAATCTCAGGAGTCTCAGCCCCGTCGACGCACTTTTCATTTGAGTTCATTCCAACGCTTTCACTGTCGCCTTCAGGCTGTGTACCTGGTTGAGTGCGAGTACCTGGTTGGGTGCGAGTACCTGGTTGAGTGCGAGTACGTGGGAGAAAAATTCCCTACAGCACCCTCATAAATCTGGCGAAGAATCCCAATTTTGCGTTTTCTGCATCCATGGCGGTCACAGTCGCTGTACCGGCTGTACTCGTAATATGTTATGTTACATCTGCGGGGAAGCGTAAGTAGACCACATTCCATGATGGCATATTGCAAATGCTTTTCTTGATGAAATTAACGAAATAAGAAATGAACTGAACTAGAAATCTGAACATACTTTTAGTATAATAACCAAAAAACATTATTCTTTAAAGCAATAAAACGAAACTGAATACCTAGATACAGGAAATCAGTCTTCCTGGCTATCGCAGATTTGCCG
>BOPN01001163.1:324682-329682 GCA_017312705.2 Penaeus japonicus | reverse complement strand
CTAGACGGAGAGCGGTTTTGATCCGATTTGGTGTTATCAATGTCATTTTCATCATCATTATCATTATGGTTAGTATCATCATGATCATTTTCATTATCCTTTTCGTCACTGTCGTAATCCTGCTTATGTTTGTTATCATTGTTATTATTATCATGGTATTGCGATTATTGTCATTATCTTTATTATTCATTTTATCATCTTCATTATCATTATTATCACCATCATCATTTCTATCGTTACTATAACTGTTATCATAATTTCCATCGTCATTATTATCATTATTACTACTACTTTCATTATCATAACTTATATTGTTAATGTCATTATCATTATTATCACTATCATTATCTTTACTCTTATTACAATAATTATCATTATTACCATTATTATCATCAATAAGTATTATCATTATAGTATTCTCAAATACTGTTATTATCATTATCATTATCATTATCATCACTCAATCTGCATACCAACGGATCTATACAAATCGAGAAATCGTGGGCTTATTACGCCTCTCTGTTTCACTCCATTGCTCATTGCAAGCTCATCTTCATTCCATTCCAGTTCGCAATTGCTTTATGAGATACATTTTTGATAGGAGATGAGTGATCAGTGAGCTGACATCTCTACATATAAGAATATAAAATGGCTTGATATGCTCTACATTCTCAAATGTCTCGGTCGCATCAAGCAGCAAGGCGTAAACATTTTAACATCGAGAGCAGAAATATTGGATAGTTTTTCCATAACAATAAAAAATACAGAGAGAGAAATGAAACATTTTTTCTTGCATTCGAACTGTAACACACTTGTTGTCAGTCTGTCCTTGATTTAAATTAAATCTGTTATGTAGTCTGAGGATTTACTAATATCTGCGTTTTTCGATATTGCAGGATTTACTTTTATTTTTGAGAATAGCTTTAATCATAGCCTCGCTAAATGATACTTTGAAGCTCCCATACCTCGTCATAAACCCCAAATATTTTACATAACAAGATATAAAGACATTACTGCACACATAAAGACATAACTACATATAAAGACAACGTATAACACATATAACCACATATGAAGACATGACCACACCTAACGTTATGTATGGTATGGCATGAAGAAGAGGAGCAGCTGCCGGAGCTACATTTCCTTTCAACTATCTCTTTTATTATTGTGATAGTCTCGTTCATCCTGTCCTTAGGAATGCTGCACAACGATCTCTTTGAATCTCCTTGAATCTATTAGCAATGTCTTCGTCAGAGTAGAAACACCAGAGGAAGTGTTCCTTTCTCGCTCTCTTCAGAATCTTCATTAAGGTCCAAAAAGCTTTTAAAAATTGACTCATGAGTAAATTGTGCAGTCTTGCTTTTTTCATAAGGTCATCCGGATTCCGTTTAACCTGTTTAATGGCCCAGTGGTATCTGCACCTGGTGTGCCTGCGCAGGTTAGAAAGCCACCCTGCGCAGGACACCCAGCGGCCATCCACACACGGTGCCAAAACACGGACCTGCCTTCCAGTGGCCGAACGCGTTCATTCCATCCAAGAATACCAGACGTATTGCATACCACTTTGAAGGGAATAGTAGGTTTGGCACATTAATCAAGAATACCAATCACATTGGCAAGCAAAGTAATTTATCGCATTTATTAATGTTATTCAAATACCAATCAACGCGCAGCCTGTAATTACGTAGGTGCAAGGAGGACGCTTTATCCATGAAGGTGGCGTCCACGTACCTCTCCAGGAGCTCTGGCTGTTGCATCGATATTCATTCATTTATTCGAATTGGCAGGTTCTGTGAAAGGTTATCCCCGTCATCAAGGATTTTAATAAAATTATTGCGGCGGTTCTTCAAACCTCCATGACATATCTTGATGAGGCAGGAAGGAACGAATCCAGAGGGTTGTCCAGACTGTGCTCCCCTCACACGAGATTTTTCTTAATATATTTATTTTGTTTGTTTTATTGAGTTACCCCTTTTAAGTTTTCTATATGTTTACGACTATTCTAATTGCCAGTATCGCTGATATACAGTTCATGCTGATGTTTTATAAATCATTTTTATTATTTGTATTTCATGAATATTATTTTGAATTAGAACTTTTAGTAGCATCAAATAATTCGACTTTTCTCTGAAGGAATTATTTGATTGTCCTTTTTTATATTGACTCGGTAGCTTATTTTATGTTTATTTATTTATCAAAATATAGTTAAATTCATTCCTCTCCTATTATCATCAAGATTGAATTTTACATCAACGAATCTGGCACGTATTTCTGTATTTTAGAGATATCTGTGACGTCATGCATGTGTGTGTCCCGTTTTTATTTCTTTTATATCAATTGTTTAAAATGTTTTATTTCGTCATTTGTTTCACTTTATGCATTGAATGATGTTTTTGATTCATACTAATTCTAATTATTTTTTATGTATTGTGACGTCTACATTGTGACGTCACTTAAGTTACTTGCCTAGGTTACATTTGCTAGACGTTGTCAATTGTTTTTTTATTCATATAATTTTAGTTTAAGTTTCTGTATTGCTCGAAGTCCTGTCAGGATTTCGTGTTGCTTGACCCCATCAGGCTGTTTTACCATCTCTTTTATTTGTTCGTGAGGTCACTCTTAGTACTTTCACTTTGAATTTGTCTTATTATTTTTATTTTTTTACTTATTTTACGTCTTACCGTAGTACTTTACTTATGTAAGGCCTTCTGCTTCGACGGTACATCTGCTGTACCGTTTCAACTTTCTCGGAACCTACTGCTTTATTCTTCTGTTTTAACGTTGCCTTTTTTTTTCTTTTATCATAGTGACTTCGCGTTTTATTCTTCGCATTTTCTCAGTTTTATTGCTTTTATTATTAGGCCGAACCATAAAGACCTTTTAAAGAGTGATTCAGCCCATGGTACACCCACGAGTAGATGGTGATGGGATCTCGGTGGGTTATGCCCGCTACCACTTTTTCTTATGACTCTCTGAGATTCGTGGACTTAGAGGAGTGACCGGGACCCTTCAATACTGGTCCCTAAGCCCTTTCCTACCTCACAGGTGGCTCTAATTCGCCTCACCAACTGTGGGTACGATATCTCAGGCTCCTCATGATAGATGTATACTTCACATTATCAATAAAAGATTAGCTTTCCGTAACGGCTCCAAAAAAGAATTGGCGATCCAAAAGAAATAGAAAGAAAGAAAAAAATAATAAATGAACGAAAATAAAAATACAAGTAGACCTATATTGCGCGATATTCCAATCAAAGTCAAGAGTAAAATTGCCACCAATTACGATAGCATACTTATCATACATAGCAACAAAAGACAGTTCATTTAACACAACACCACACAGAACTGCCCTCACTAAGCACATAAACAGATACTTTTGGTATTTTTGATTTTGCTGAGTTGGTCGCCAAAGCATCATGTGATGTAGTTGTAGATTTCATACGAATTGTATTGTTCAAGAACTTTTCTTGAAAAAAAAAGTTATATATATACTAATATACTATATATAAGGGTTCCTTGAAACATGAAAAATTATTACAGTGATTCCTCCTAAGTATAAAGACTGGGAATCACTGTGTATATTCATATATACATATATGTATATATGTATATATATATATATATATATATATATATATATATATATATATATATATATACATACACACACACACACACACACACACACACACACAAACAACACACACACACACACACATCTATGTATGTATGCTTATACCATAAATACATAATTTTTCCCTTGATATCATGAAAATGGCCGTTTTCGAGAATATAAGCCAAAAAGACATTACATAAACACATCGGCATATGCAGTATAAACATAAAGATAGAAACGTGATCCAACAGACAAATAGATACACACATATATACATAAACACATAAAGCCAAAGCCAAAACGAGTAAAAACCGATACACGACCAGGACTCAAAAGAAAGGGTCGCCCACCTATCCAATGAGCCAATGCAAACAAGGGTACTCGAGCACCTACGTTAATAACCAGGGAAGGTAATACGGAATTAACTACCGCCGTCACCTGCGCTATTAATAAACACTAGTAGATGTAATAGCAGATGATCAGGATAAGACCATTCGTTACATTCAGGTAAAATCTTTTCATCTGTTTAAGATTATTTTCATTACCAAGAGTAATGGTAATGATGATAATGATAATGAGGATAATAACAACGATGAGAATGATGATAATGATAATGGTAATGATAATGAGAATGATGATAATAAGGATGGTGATGATAATCATTACTGTCATAATGATGGCAATAATGATAATATTCATAATATCAACATGATAACAATAATCATGAATCATAATGATAAAGATGATATCTAGTCATGGTACAATAATTAGTATAATCAAAATGATTATTCCTGTTACTATCATTATCTTCCTTTACTCATATTAATAACAGTGTTATTTTTTTAGGATGATTCACCTATCGATGTTTTTGACTTCGTAAATAAAAATCATAATTAGAACGTTGATGATGGTGCATTATGACTATAAAAAATATATATATATATATGACTACACGCAAGGTGACATAACAATATTATCTGCGCCATCAGGTTATTACCAAACAATAATATCAATCAACAGGAGTGGGATTCTTCAGCCATAAGCAATATCTGACCGTGTATCTTCGCATGACATTGCCCTCAATATGTAATCTACGATAGCTCACCCTAAGCAGGATTCCACGTGGAGCATTAGGCCTCCGTGGGAAAAGGAGAGCGGGAATCTGTCTCTGCGTCTGTTGCTTTCTCTGTCTCTCTCTTACTCTCTCTCTCTCTCTCTCGATTTCTTTGTCTCAGCCCCACCCTCTCTCTCTCTCCCTCTTTCTCTGTCTGTGTGTCTGTTTGTTTGTCTGTCTGTCTGTCTGTCTCTCTCTCTCTCTTTATCTCCTTGTCTTCCCCCTCTCTCTCTTCTTTCTCTCTCTCTCTCACTCTCCGCCTCCCCT
>BOPN01001163.1:304682-307182 GCA_017312705.2 Penaeus japonicus | reverse complement strand
ACGGCCTCCTCCCCCGCCATTCTCTCTCCTCTCCCACCTCCCCCTCCCTCTCCTCTCCCATCTCCCCCTCTCTCTCCTCTCCCTACTCCTCTTTCTCTGTTCCTCCATCACCTCTTTGCCTCTCCTCTCTCGCACGTCCCTTCCCTTTATCTCCTACCTCTTATCTCCTACCTCCTCTCTCCACTCCTTCCACTCCTTCTCTTCCCTCTCCCTCCTCATCCTTCTCTATTCACCCTCCCTTGTCTTTGCCATTTCCCTCTTCCCCCTACTCCCTCCATCTCCTCTTTTCCCCTTTTTCTTCTCCCTTATCTCCTCATTCCCATTCCTCCCTCCTCCTTCCTCCTGCCTCATCTCCTCATTCATATTCTTCCCCTTCCTCCCTCCTCCTTCCTTCTGCCTCATCTCCTCATTCTTATTCCTCCCTCTTCCCTCCTCCCCATTCCCCATGATCACTCTCCCTTTCCTCGTTCATGCTTCCCTCTCTTCCCCTCCCCTTCTTCCTCCTCTTCCCCTCTCCCTCACCTCCCTCCTCATATCCTCGTCCCTCCCCTCTCCCCTTTCCCTTCTCTCTCCTCCCCTCTCCTCTCTCCCTCCTCCCTCCTCCCCTATCCCCTCTCCCCTCCTTCTCTCTTCTCATTGGCTTTCTTTCCCTTTCATTTCTGTTCTCCTGAGAGAGGAAGAGAAATGATAGGATGTTCAAGGTTATATCACAAAAAACAAAGAAAGAAAATAGAGAAATAGAAAGAAAAAAAGAAAAAGGACAGGAGAGCATGAGAAGAAGTAATAATCTTTTCCCTTCGAAAGAGGAAAAACATATAGAGAGAAAGGAGAAACAAAGAGAGAGAGAGAGAGAGAGAGAGAGAGAGAGAGAGAGAGAGAGAGAGAGAGAGAGAGAGAGAGAGAGAGAGAGAGAGAGAGAGAGAGAGAGAGAGAGAATACTTAAAGCCATGGTTATCTTCATGCCATTCAGTATATTAGTATCATCATTCATTATCATGTTTTATTATCCTGCCATCCTCTGCATAAAACTTCTAACTCAAATTTCGTTCATAATATCCCCCCTGGGTAATGATAGTGTTATCCTCATTTGAGTCAATGTTGATTTTATTGCAACATAATCGCCCTCATTCATGATTTTTTTTTCCATTCAGTATTATATTTTTTTTTCTTTCATTATGTAATATTTTACTTTGTTTATCTTTACCTTCTTTTCTCTCTGCCTCTTCAATTTTATTCGCATCCATCATTTAATTAGTTTTCCATCTGTCTCGGTCTACAGCCATTCTCCCTCCTACTCTCCTTTTCCTCTCTCTCTCTCTCCTCCCTTTTCTCTTTTCACTTCTCCTTCTCTTCCTTTGCTTCCTCTTCCTTCTTTTTCCTTTCCCCCCTTTCCCTCCTATTACTCTTCCTTCTCATCCTTTCTTCTCATCCTCTTCATCCCTCCATCTTTCTCCTCCTCCCTTCTTCCTCCTCCTGCTCCACTTCCTTTCTCCTGTGTCCTCTTCCTCCTCCTGCTCATTTTCCTTCACCATTCCTCATTCTCGTCATCTTCCTTCCCTTCTCCTCATCTCCCTTCTGCATCCTTTCTTCCCCATTCCATTTTTTCCCATTTCCATCTCCTCCACCATTCTCTTCCTCCTCCTGCTCCTCCTCCTCCTCTCCTCCTCCTCCAACACCACCTCCTTTCTTCCTCCTCCATCAACCCCGTCTTCTCTCCTCCACCTCCTCCACCTCCCCCTCTCGTCCTCCTCCACCTCCCCCGTCTCGTCCTCCTTCACCTCCCCCCCCTCTCTCTCCTCTTCTTCTCCCGCGGTCCGCTCTCCGATGTCCAGCCTCAAGCCTCCTACAGCAGTTCTGTAAAAGGCTATAATGAAATTTCTGAGAGGGCGGCGGCGAGGCGACCACGTAGCTCATCTTCCTCATAATCATTTCAACTTTGCCTCTTTGTGTTGTAACCGCCCTTGGTGAAAGCATCTCCGTAAGTTTTATCATAAAGTTTCTAAAGGCTTTTTACCAAAGGTGTCAGGGTGGTGCAATGTCACAGTGTCAAAGGACCTTATGAATGAATTAATGAAATGGCTGGGATATTTCCACTATATAGTTCCGAAGGCTATGATATTATAATCATGTCTCGAAGGGAAGTGATGTTACTATCACATACAGAAAAGACTGTAATATTTTCATTATGTATCATTATGTAATATTTTAATTATACATCTCAGAAGTCATGATACTCTCATCATATATATATAAAGTCCGTAATGTTTTCATTATATATTTCAAAAGCTATAATACTTTCAAAGCATATTTATAAAAGCTATTATATTTCATTATATATCTTCACGTAGTATTCACATACCTACCCATCAATGTGTGCTGAATGTATAATTCCCACTCTATATCCGTCTCTCCATCTATATCCATATCTATCTATATATATCTCTCTGACTGTTTATTTATCTGATTCTTTGTATATGTATCTGTCTATATATTCATCTAC
>BOPN01001163.1:272182-277182 GCA_017312705.2 Penaeus japonicus | reverse complement strand
TTTCGTATCAAATCAGCTCTCAGAAAACCCAAGGGAAAATTTTCCTTTTATATTTTACCATCAGAGAATTCAGTGACAGTGGTGCTACTTGTTTTTAAATACCCTGTCAAACATGTTAGTATATCTTGCAATATATTTAAAGACAAGCATTTATTTTGTTATCTATTACCTCTTTTGGTAATAAACGAAAGACTACATATATATGGTACTTAAAAATAAGGGCAAATAAAGCAGGGCGGTGCGTTGCGTGTCCTTATTCCATTCTGACAGATGAAGGAAATCATCATTATTCTTATTATTGATACCATAATATTCAGCAAAATTGGTTTAGTTTCAAATCACAGACGCAGATGGGACCGGGACCCCTCTCCGAACGCTAGCAGAAAAGAAAGTCTTGAAGGACGCCTCTCTATGGCTCAACCAAGAACCAGCATCAAAGAACGTTAAGCACAAGATGCCTATGCATCCTTCCTCAATGTCCTTATACACTGATATCCACTGCTATCTGTTAAAATAAGTAATGCTTCTGAAACTGATCGATTTCCTGCATTAAATCAACGAGATTTGCGAGAGAAGTCATAATTCCTGAGAATCTATATAAATACCGGCATTCAAATGTGAAAAGACTCCTAGGACTTATTGTAGGTGATAGATAATCCATAGTCTGCCTGAGAAAATTACTACTCCTAACGGTGCCTGGAGTTCCCAGCCACCTGATGACGTCACGTCATTCTTCCACCACTCATGTTTCCCGCAGAGCACAGGCACAAAAAGAGTATATTGTATTACAAACTTCACTCTTAATGACTTGTAGTTACTTTCATCAATTGTTTATGGATGTCTACTACAATTATTTACATATATATGTGCGTGTGTGTCTGTGTGCGCGCGCACGCGTGTTCACAAATACATGCAAAAACAGGCTCGCAAGTTGAATAAACACTATAAATATTCGCATTTGATGGAGGTCACACATTAGATATTAAGGGTTGTATTTTTAAAGCTCAATGTCATCTAATAGCAATATTTTCTTAGTTTACGCCACAAAATCATTCATGAGAGTCTCCAAATTTCTTATCATTATGAACATCTATCACAAGATATCCTGGGCGGCTAATACTCTGAATGAAAGTATTGCTAAATAAACAATGAAGTGTTCCTCTATTGTTGCAATTCATTTATTTCTCAATTTTATTTTCTCCAAAACCCAACGAAAGTAGGGGAAAGAGGAAACGAAGAAAAAATCATGTATGATCTGTATGGTCCCTGTAATCTATCATCCAGACCTCAACCACAATGAAAAGTAAAACAAATTAATAATCCTGTGACGAATATTAGGAACATAAGGAAAAAGGGTGAATCTGGGTTAACAAATTCCCTTTACTTGCTTTTGAATTTCATGACATCAAACTTTTGAAATCCGTGATGTCACTTAATACCATTTGCTATTTATAAGATTTGAACCTTTTCGCTCTCCCCTTTTGCGTTGAGGGTCCTGACAAATACTTAAGACAAAGATATGTGCTTTAAAATGAATCGGTAAATCAATGAAAAATACAATAACAGCGTAGTTTTTTTTGTTAAGTAACAATGAGTTCTTTCAGTAATTCAATGTAATAGATAACAAGGTCTCTATTTTTATTCAAAGTAGCATAACTATGTATTCGAAAACAACTATGAAAACGCTAGTAACTTCAGAACCTAGAGTGTCACTGCAAAAACTAGATCTTGGTTATTAGCATTGCCCTTCTCTTGTGTCAGACAACGACGGAATGGTAGTGTCGATTTCCTGGGAAGATTTGCACATTTTGAAAAGTGTCATATGTCCCTTCGTCTCCACATCCACCAGCTGCGCCTTTGCTTCGTCTGCCATGCGCTCTCCCGGTCGGCCTTCTCTCTGCTACCTAGGTCTCTTGTGAGGAATTTGAATTTCATATTTTCCACGCTTTCCATCCTCGACCTTTCCCGAATTCTCAAAGTCTCCCTCCTTTTTTTCATGAAGCCCAATTGGCAGAATGGATGCTTTTGTCTGCTCGGATCCTCCTGTAGTTTTGCGTCCAAACCCCTCGTCCATCCACACAATGTCTTCGATTCTTGGATAGCTGCTCTGCTGTTCATTTGCCTCAACACTTGTGTCTTGTGATGAGAAAGTTCTAGCGCTGACGACCTCTGAATAAGTGGTCGTGGTTGGTGTGTCGGAGGGTGTCTTTAGTTGCTCTCTTACTGAAGGCTTTAAGGTAATCTGGACAAAGATACAAATATATCCATAAATTAATGTAACGCAAAGAAAGAGATCGAGAGGGGCGACTTAGGGAGTGCACCGTATCCTCTGTAAATCAGGTGGAGCTTACATCTGATGACACCAGAGAGAGAGAGAGAAAGAAAGAAAGAGAGAGAGATAGAGAGATGTCCTAGAAGCACATGCCGATGCGTGAGACATTCCCTTGGTGTTTACGTGGCAATGTGTGAGACACCATGTGGTTCCCTACATGAACACCATGAGGAGGAAGGAAAGCAAGCCAGAAATCTATTATTGGCCCAGGCCGTGCGAGGTCAGAGGTGGATATATGACCTCCACTCACACTCACCGAGCACGGAACAGCCTCCCCGCTTACAGACTTGGTCAAGCCTTACTCACTGACCTCACTGCTCATCTCAACCGCCGCAACCGTGGAGTACCCAAACGGCGTCCTACCACAGCCCAGTAAACGTAGGTCACTTTAGGATGTCCATTAACCCTGCGCTACTACAGTAATCATTACTATTTCTCTTGGTGCCGTCATTTCTAATAAAAGGGTCAAGGACTATCCCAGAGAGAGAGAGAGAGATTATGTTGAGTATCCTTTCCTCTCTAATATTTTTATTCTCATTTCCACGGAGAGATAGAGATAGGGAAAATGAGAAAGAGCGAGAGAAATTGTAGTGAGTATTCTTTCCTCTATATAATGTGTTTAATCCTACTTCCACGGCGAGACAGATATAGGGAAAGAGAGAATGGAGAGAAAGAGAAAGAGAGAGAGAGAGAGATAGAGAGAAAGAGAAAGAGGGTGGGGTGGGGGTGAGGGAGGAGGGAGGGAGAGTAAGGAAGAGAGAGAGAGAGAGAGAGAGAGAGAATGGGGGGCATGTACACACCTTGGTCAACCTGGATGGAGTACATAGAGGATCCGTGCGGCTGTGTCCCAAACGTCCGCACTGGTCACGCAGATGTTCCCCCGAGACGTCCTGTGGCTGTAATACATTTAGCTATAAGTGTAATCCATCTTATTTTATAGGATAGTATGCGTTAGTCTAAATGAAAAGTGTAGCCATGAATCCAACACCCCACCCCCTCGCAATCCTAGTGAAATATGACCAAACCTCCTTTCTCCTATGGCCTTCTCATGGTCGATCAAAGACGGCGAATCATTAAGGTAAAAGGGTTGCTGGTCACTACTAATTGTCACAACCATTACAATGATGTCTGTTCTTTGAAATAAAGGGAACGGTGATAATATCGTTGAATCCCGATCTTTGAATGGATGGCGTAGACATCTGGAACTTATTTTTCTCATTTCTCTGGTCAACCCCCCCCCCACCCCACCCAGCCTGCCCCAATGCCAGCCATGCCACTAACCGCGTGTTGTTTGCAGATTGGACACTGCAGCAAATGAAGACCAACGCCCCTCAGTCTGCACGGACACAAGACATCCACATCTGTTCCGAGTTTATTTTGTGGATTCGAGGGATGCTTAACCTCTTGCTGTTCGCCGCGTCTAGGGGCTGGGAATGGACAAGAGATAGCGTCATATCTCATTTACTAATATTTCTCTCTCCTCTCTTTTTTTCTATCTCTAAGATATTTCAGAAACGAAGTAAATGAGACTGGAACTTACCGCCATCACAGATCTCCCTTATTCTAGTTGTTCCGCCTCTGCTTTTCACATTCAGAATTTTATGAATGCCACATTCTTAAAAGACAGAAAGTAAGTGCATAATAATAAAGCAATAGTATCAGGTAATAATAAGCAAATACACGAATGAGTAAAATACACTCAGAGGTGTAACTATCTTGGCCAAAAGAAACAAGTCTTGGCGCTCAAAAATTAGCATAATCTACTACATATTCAGAGGTAGCGGGGCGAATGAAATATACTCATCTACAGCGTTTTTTTTCCATAATTTATTTTTCCATTATTCTGCAATTATTGTACTCGCCCGAGTTTTCCATTGCGGAAAATAACAAAGGACGAGATACTGAGTCTATTATGTAACACTCGCGAGTTTTGAAATGCTGCTCCACACGGCTGAGTCTCACCGATACTTACAGGATTTCCAAGGTTCGGAATGAAGTGGGGTATCCTAAACGCACCCAGTACTTACGTCACTACATATATTATGTAAGTTATGGTATCAAGCTAAGAGTGAACCCTATCAAGTGACTCACGTCTTCGGCGTCTTAAAGTAGGGTCTGCCGGAGGGAGAGGTTCCTCTGAGCAGGCAACCAGTGATTGGCTTCTGATGAAGGCGAGGCTGCTGACCTGATGTCATCAAGATAAATATTGTTTTAAGATAGTTTCCGAATCTTGTCAAGATGTTGCTATTGTAATTTGGTGAAAGTAAGGTATATACTTGTGCATGCATTGTCCCTGTCTACATAAGCTACACATATATACAACATTTACACTTCAAATGACTCTTTCTATCCATATGTCCACACCAGACTTACCTTGGGTTGAAGGCTAGTGTGAGCAACTCTTAGGATCTGGTTGCTCGCCTTAATGCTCACGCTTACTTTATGATGCAGTGTATTTACTGCTCCCACCTGTAAATCATCACAGAACATACCTTCATTAGACAAAACTTGATCACGTCTCTTGGCCACCTCGAAGGCAGCCTTAACTAGCTCCCTTAATTTGAGAAAGTAGGGCTACTACAGCCTACCGACTTTTGAGCTAAATCCCCTTCAAACCTGCTGCAAGGACAGGCCTAGGTGCGGCGTCTGAAGTAACACGCGCAGTACC
>BOPN01001163.1:224682-242182 GCA_017312705.2 Penaeus japonicus | reverse complement strand
GCCATTCCTGTGGGCGAGACTCACTCCTAATAAACCGCACGCAGACCGACTCGCACTTGTAAATTCCCTCGCTCTTTCCCACACCTTTTCCACATTCGCATGCATCCTTCCACACGACACACTGGCTCCCGGCTTACGATTCCTCCGCCCCCGGGCTCTGCTTCTACCATGCCTCCTCCTGCAACAGCGCATATCGTTGTGTATCGCCTGTCTCATGGTTGGAAAACACCGACTCCATGAGCTGTGGTCGCCGCCCCCTCCCCACTCCGGCGCTCTCATGCACTGCCTCACATACCTCATGGACCCCACACTACTCATAATCAGTCCCTCACTGACGCCGCTCCCAGACTGCATATGATCAGCATGATGATTGCTCTTTCCATAATCTTCTCTGTGAGTTTCTATCTCTCCTGCGCCACTTGGCAGTAAAAGCTTCCCTCAGCACAATTTATCCCATTATCACAGCCAGCCCTTCTACGCAAGCGGCCGAGGCTAAATTTCAACACACGCCGCCTCTCTCCCAGTACCTAATTACTGAATATTTTGGCAAAGCAAATTTCTACATACAGTTCATCCCGAACCGCTCTTTGCTGATGCGTTTTTGTTTTTTTTTGTTTTTTTTTCGCTAACGCATCTTCAGAAAAGTTGCTCGTCTGGTTCATCCTCCTCAGAATGCTCCCATCAGCCTTATCTCCGTAGGGGCGGTATTAAAACAGCATGTTGGTGGAAACTGGCAGAAAAAGGCATTTTTCTCCACAGGATTGCAAACTCTTGAAGTACAGTGCTTTCAGAAAAAAAAAATCCTGGCCACCTACTTAGCTATCAAGCATTGTGCTACCATCTAGAACGCCGAGATTTTATGCTGCTCGACACTATGCTGAACCTCGATCACATCACTCCCAAGAGAGGAGGGTCACAGAGCCTGCACCGCCCATTTTGCGATCAGACATCAGGCGTCCTCTCTGGCCTTTACGCTCTGGTGGGCCTTGATGCTGGACTGATGATGGTAAAATATACCGACATGGCAGTACTACAAAGCAATATAATACTAAGTTTACTATAGCAAGTGCGGTCAACTAGATTACACAATATTGTCTATAAGCAAGGAGATTGGTTTGTGTGATGATTATGAAAACAAAAAACACAGTAACCTTACATGAAATAAATACAAAATTCCACCCGTGGCAAAAATAATAATGTGTCGTCTAATCAACTTTTTAAATTTAGATGAAAAAGTTTTCCTCTCATGGATCTCAGACATGTTGCACAGACATGCAAAGAGAACGAGATGCACAATAATCTACGAATAATTTGGTGATTCATAATGCTTTATTTCACTTTATATTCATCATTACTCATTTTTATCATTATTACAGTCATCATTAATAGTAATAGAAATATCAACATGATTACATAACTGGAAGATTAGTATAATATTTATGCAATATTTTCCTTCTAAGCGTCAAGCAGTGGTGGTATAGAGGTTATCACACCTGACAGCTAGGCAGTTGACCCGGGTTCGATCCCCGGCCACCGCAACGAACCAGGGAATTTATTTATTATCAATGTTGTTGCTGTTATTGTTATAATTTTTATCATTAACATCATTATTATTTTCGTTATTACTGTTGTTATCATTATCATATTTTTATTATCATCCTTATTATTGTTATAACTATTGTCATCATTATCACTGTCATTATTGTTATTCTCACTATCATCATCATTTTTGTTATTATTATTATTATTAATTACTATTATTATTATAATCATCATTATTATGATTATCATTACCTTTATCATTATCATATTGCTATTGTTATTTCCACCATTCTCATTATCTTTTATGTTAATATTGCTATCATTATCATAACCATTAGTACTACTACGCATGTATGACAGGTAAAAGAGTCTAGCATTGTTAACATTGATACCATGTTCTCTGCCAACAAGTCTTGAGTGGCTTCAGCCGCTCCCACAGTCTTTTGTTTAGGTTCATAATTGGTTCTATGTCGTTAACAGTCACCCCGAGATACTTGTATTTGTGGCAGAGATCTAGCTCAATGTCATCTATATGAAAGTTTGGCAGTGGGATCGTAAGAGGATTGAGTGCCTTATTTTTTCAACTGAGATTACCAAACCGCATTCAGTAGCTTTTGCAGACAGTACATCAAGAATCTGTTGCATTCTATCCTCGGATGATGATTTAATGCAGATGTCATCAGCATAACAAATAATGGAATCACTGCCTTCAAGTGGTATATTGCTTAATAGTCCGTGCATTAAGATATTGAATAGCATGAGGCTAAGTACGCCCCCTGAGATGTGTCAAGCTCAAACATTTTAGAGTATGAACTTTTGATTCCCCTGAAGAGAGCATGAGCTGATCGGTTTGATAAATATATTTGAATCCACGTTAAAGTTTACCTTGAATACCAAAGCTAGCCAGTTGCTCAAGGATAAGGTCTCTGTGAGCAATATCAAAGGCAGATTTAAGATCGAGAAATGCAGTTCGCATGCCATGTTGAGCATTTGTCAAGTACTCTGCTAAGCAGTGCTGGGTGCTACGTCCTGGGTGGTATCCATAAAGGATTCGAATTAAACACTAAAACGTGGGTATCAAATACCGTAGATTTATATTGGACCATGGTGTTTCCGTGATGTGCCATAGAACGCCGCCACTACCTGCTATCCGGATCTATAACTACAAACACGATCGTCCTACTTTTGGCGTTAAATACATTGGTTGACAGAATTCATCAAATCGTCAGTTTACTGAGTTACCGCTTCTGCTTCTCTCGCGACTGTGACCAGAAGCCCATAAACCGATTACCGTGTATTAAAGTGTATATGTATATGAATATATATATATATATCTATATAGAGAGAGAGAGAGAGATATATATATATATATATATATATATATATATATATATGTATGTATGTGTGTGTGTGTGTGTGTGTGTAGAAGGAGGGAGAGAGGGAGGGAGAGAGGAATGGAGAGAGAGAAGGTGGGAGGAGGGTAATGAAGGTGGGAGAGAGGAATGGAGGGAAAAATGAGGGAGGGAGGGAGAGAGTGAGGAAAAAAGGGAGGGAGAAAGATAGGGAGGGAGGGAGATAAGTAAGTTACATTAGGGAAAGAGGGATGGAGGGAGAGAGGGAAGGAGGGAAGGAGGGAAGGAGAGAGGCACGATGGGAAAGAGGGATGGAGGGAGAGAGAGAGGAAGGGATGGAGAGAGGGAGGAAGGGAAAGAGGGATGGAGGGAGAGAGGGGGGGAGAAGAGAGGGAGGAAGGGAAAGGGGGATGGAGGGGAAGAGAGAGAGAGGGAAGGAGAGACGGAGGAAGGGAAAGAAGGATGGAGGGAGAGAGAGCGGGAGGGTAGGATAGAGGGAGAAAGGAAAAGAGAGATGGAAAGAAAGAGAGGGAGGGAGGGAATGAGAGAGGGAGGAAGGGGAAGGGGGATGGAGGAGAGAGAGAGAGAGAGAGAGAGAGGGAAGGAGAGAGGGAGGAAGGGAAAGAGGAGTAGAGGGAGAGAGAGAGGAAGGGAAGAAGAGAGACAGGGAGGGAAAGAGGGATGGAGAGTGAGAGAGAGGGAGGGAGAACGAATTGAGGGAGAGAGGGAGGGCTCTATGCGTGTGCAAGAGAGCGCGAGATTTAAAGCCCAGATCGTCCTTCAATTAAATGCCATGGTGGTCTGGTGGTCAGGGCTGAGGTGTAGTTGGCCCTTTCTGTCAGCCAAGTAGGTAAACCCGGGTTCGATTCCCGGCCATGGCGCATTTATTTTTATTATCATTATTGAGAGTAGTTTTTGTAGTAATATAATTACTATTGTTATTATTACTACTTGTGAAACTAGCGTTATCATTATTATCATCTATATCATAATTACTGTCATCATTATTATCACTACTTTCCTCATGATTATTAGTGATCAGCATCATTATTATTATAATATATTACTTTCAGCATAATGATGCTAAAATTCATGATAACAACAAGAATGATAATAGTAATAATAATTATAGTGATGATGATAATAATAATAATGGAAATAAAAACAAAAAATAATAGCAATAATGATAGTAACAACATTGATCTTTCAGACGTGTTCGGCAGCGGAGGTTCACCCTGGGATCTCCGAGAAAGCATCGCTAAACGACTCACATATCCTACGAATATCCTTCTCTTGTTCTTTCTCTAAACTAGGATTTACGCAAGACTCATCAATGGTAATGTCACCACACACATCCTCTACCCGACCATCAGGAGTAATGGGTAATTTATTGTCTCCGTTGAAATCTTCAGACACGCAAACCTGAACCCGCATAATCGACGCGCAGCCATTTACCAAACTATCCTTTCCATCGGGATTGAACTCCCAGTAGTTTATGAAGTTCGGACATTAGGATCCCTGGTTTCTACTAACTCTTCTGATTTGACTTTATTTCGAATGGTCGCGAATGAAGGGCATGTAGCTTGTAACACTTTACTTGCAGGAACCAGTCAGCCCTTCCGAGATAATCAATTGTTGAAATGATTCTCTAGTTTTAATCTTCGACTGTCTGAAATCATCTCTATAGCCATTCGGCGTCTTACTAAACCCTCTTGAGAATTTTTAAAAAAGATATTCATACTCACTCGTTATTTCAGGAGAAAGTGAAGTATATACATCAGCTGCTTTACCTGTAAGGAGACTACCTAATCGGACGGCATAAGTGTCAACGTCAACATTCAACAGTGCAGCCACTCGCTCGAATCTCACCAAACAGTTAGCGACATCTTCTCCCTCGGTATACACTGGCAAATTAGGCTAACAGCTCTTCCAATTCCGCAACGAACCTCTGATGCACTCGGGTTCGTTGCGGATCTCTCTCGGAGATTCCAGGGTGAACCTCTGCTGCCCAACACGTCTGAAAGGTCAATGTTGTTACTATCATTATTGCTATTTTTTTCCATTATTATTATTATCATCATCACTATTATTATCATTACTATTATCATTCTTGTTGTTATCATGAATTTTAGCATCATAATGCTTAAAGTAATATATTATGATAATAATGATGCTGATCACTAATAATTATGAA
Organism: Penaeus japonicus; assembly: GCA_017312705.2. Taxonomy (NCBI): domain Eukaryota; kingdom Metazoa; phylum Arthropoda; class Malacostraca; order Decapoda; family Penaeidae; genus Penaeus; species Penaeus japonicus. Next base: position 237,094 of record BOPN01001163.1, on the reverse strand, counting down.
GAAAGTAGTGATAATAATGATGACAATAATTATGATATAGACGATAATAATGATAACGCTAGTTTCACAAGTAGTAATAATAACAATAGTAATTATATTACTACAAAAACTACTCTCAATAATGATAATAAAAATAAATGCGCCATGGCCGGGAATCGAACCCGGGTTTACCTGCTTGGCTGACAGAAAGGGCCAACTACACCTCAGCCCTGACCACCAGACCACCATGGCATTTAATTAAAGGACGATCTGGGCTTTAAATCTCGCGCTCTCTTGCACACGCATAGAGCCCTCCCTCTCTCCCTCAATTCCTTCTCCCTCCCTCTCTCTCACTCTCCATCCCTCTTTCCCTCCCTGCCTCTCTTTTTCCCTTCCTCTCTCTCTCCCTCTACTCCTCTTTCCCTTCCTCCCTCTCTCCTTCCCTCTCTCTCTCTCTCTCTCTCTCTCCATCCCTCTTTCCCTTCCTCCCTCTCTCCTTCCCTCCCTCCTCTCTCTCTCCTCCATCCCCCTTTCCCTTCCTCCCTCTCTCATTCCCTCCCTCCCTCTCTTTCCCTTCCTCCCTCTATCCTACCCTCCCTTTCTCTCTCCCTCCATCCTTCTTTCTCTTCCTCCCTCTCTCCTTCCCTCTCTCTCTCTTTCCCTCCATCCCCCTCCCTCCCTTCCCTCCCTCCCCCTCTCTCCCTCCATTCCTCTCTCCCTTCGTGCCTCTCTCCTTCCCTCCTACCATTTCCCCCTCCATCCTATCTTTCCCTTCCTCCCTCTCTCCTTCCCTCCATCCCTCTTTCCCATCGTGCCTCTCTCCTTCCCTCCTTCCCTCTCTCCCTCCAGGATATTACAGAATTCCCTATATCTGGACAGAAAATGTAATTTCTTGTAAAAATCCTTTTCATTGCGACGTTTGTGGTTGACTGGCCGGGATTTCATTCCTGCCGGGGCTTGTTGTCCTCGGGGCCCGGATGTAAGCTTTGCTCGTGACGCCAGACGTGTGCCTTGATTGACGGGCGTTCATCACAGTTCAAGTTGTTCACCTGACAGTTGTTCACCTGGGTCATAGCCACTATATTAACAAATCAGTGGTTTAAGAAGCAATAACATTTGGTGATTATTTTTTTTCTTAACTAGCGAGTGTTTAATCATGTCGGATTTATCTTTTGAAGTGTTAAAACACCAGTTGGGATTAACCGATGAAACAGTTGCACAGTGCGTAATAAACCTATAAATAAATAGTGGGTAATAAAGCTATAGGACGAGAAGAGAGAAAGAAAGAACGAGAAATTGGGAAGATAAAGTAGGAAGCGGAGAAATATTTCAGCTGAAAAATATGGGTTGCTTAATCTTCTCCAAAGTAGGCTAAAACAATTGTGCTTCTTGGGAAATACAGGAAATATAGAATACATTGAAATCAGATATTTAAAAGGGAAAATTGAAAGAATTCAAAAGGAAATATGCGAGGGAATAAAACTAAGGGCTAAACTTCGGGACAGAGTAGAGGGTAAAAAATTATCTTTGCATCTATTATCTAAGGAAAAAAGCATGTTAGATATAACAAAATGATGACTAAAATCGCTGACGGTGTAGGAAATGTTATTACAAATACAGAAAGCATATCTCTGCATGTTAAAAAATATTTTAGCCAATTGTTCATGAAAGTTGATGGCAATGAGGACGTACAACTAAAGTTTCTGGAAAAAAATCACTGATAAATTAAACGAAAGAGATGAAGAAATGTTAACTGACATTGTTGCTGAAAAGGAAATATACAATATAATGAGAGAAATGACACTTGGTAAATCCGCTGACTCAGATGGGTTACCGATAGAATTTTACAAAGTCTTCTGGCCCGTAATAAGACAAAAAATTCATAAATGTTGTAAAAGCTATATTTATGATAAATAAACTTTCTGAATCTCAACACTTAGGAATAATTAAATCGATACCGAAGAAAGGAAATGTCGAAAAGCTTGAGAACTGGAGACCAATCACTCTACTGAATGTAGATTATAAAATAGTAGCTAAATTGTTAGCAAACAGGCTGAAGTTAGTGATGGAGAAAATCATATCAAATGAACAATTTTGTGGAATCTATGGTAGATCCATAATCAATTGTAATGATATTATCAGAGACATTGTGTGTTTTGTTGATACTGATACTGCGCTGCTAAACCTTGACTGGGCTAAGGCATTTGATCGAGTTAACATACCATTTCTGATGAAAAGCATGAAAGTCTTTGGTTACCTGAGAGGTTTATTGAATGGATATTAATGTTATAAACCAGATGTAGAAGTAAAGTCATAATTGATAATATGCCAACATCTAAGCTTTCCTGTTGAGAGATCTGTAAGACAAGGATGTTCACTGTCTATGTTATTGTATGTCATCTTTCAAGAACCTTTGTAATTATCTATCAAAAAATAACCAACTAAAATCTCCAAAATTCCCTAATGGGAAGAACTTATTTATTTTAGGTTATGCAGATGACTCGGCCATTGTGATTTCTAATATCGAGTCACTATTAGGAGTGGATGAGGAAGTAAGGAAATTTGAAAAAGCCACAAACTCTGAATTCAATAGAAACAAAACTTGTATAATGGGTAATGGAAGATGGAGAAAAAAGAGAATGTGGCCATTAAATTGGCTGAAAACAGTTGACTCTATGAAAATACTCGATTTATATTATGAACACTCATATGCCGAGTCTAAAAACAAGAATTGGACAGAAGCCATTGCGAAGTTACAAAGGCAACAGATATGCTTTCAGCTAGATATCTCTCCATACTTCAGAAAGGAATTATCATAAATACTTTAGTATTATAAAAATAAAAAAAAATGGGTATATATCCAATACGTTCAAAATGAATAGTGAACAGAGAAACAGATAAGTTCTAGAATATCCAGGTATATTTGGAAAGGTATGTATCAACCATTTAGCAGAAACACCCTTTGTCTACCCAGGCGGAGAGGAGGTGTAGGAATAACCAATGTACAGTGTAAAGTGGACGCATTATTAACAAAAGCATGTTTAGATGATGCAATGCAAGAGAGAGGTTTAACACCATATTATTGTCAAATCAGACTTAGCCACCTTATTGATAATACGGAATTAAAAAGTGTATGCTATATTACGCCCCCTTATTACTTAAAAGCAATTGTGAATATAAGGAAAATTGTAAAATACAAAAGCTTTCCGAATGGGAAGACAAAGAATATTTATGAAATGTTAATGTCAGATGTAAATCCACAGGTAGAAGCAAGATATCCTTTAATGAAATGGGACATGATCTGGAAAAATACAAACAGCAAATTTATATGAATACAAGAAAGGGAATTTATTTATAGGTATATACATGAAACTATTCCAACTAATAGTAGATTGGAAATGCTAAATATAAGAGAGGATGACAAGTGTTTACAGTGTGTCGAAACTGAAACAGTGTTGCATGTATTCTATTTTTACAAAGAAGACATGTAGTCAGTTTTTTTTCCAAACCATATTAAAGAAAACTTGCAATGTAAATGCAAAGAGCTTTACTGAGACACTTATGTTTAATTTCAAAGGTAAAAATGATAAAGACAGGAATACTGCTGTAGTACTAATCACAAACTACTTGTATAGCTTATGGAGATGTAGACTACATATAGATAGCACAATGAATGTAATCAGTAACTGAGAATGGAAAATCTATAACAGTAAATGGATATTGCAGCACGTTTTAAAAGAAAAAATCTCAACATATTTTACAGAAGAATATATAAAAATGTAATATTGTAATATATACCCACAATGTATTGATAGATGTCGATTGTGTGAATTGTGTACCATATGTAATACTTTTGGTTAAAATAAGAATGTAACACTAGTAGAATGTATTAACCTTGTCATTATAGTTTCCTTTGATTGTAAATAATGAACTTCTGTTGTATCTCAATATATTGCAATAATACATTTGTAAATAGTATAACATTTATTTTTAAATAAAACCTTTCCCTGGCCTTACGCCTGGTATATTTCCGATTACTAAGTCATGTATGGGATTAGGTATACAAACAGCTTTAGTTATTTCTGTATAAAAAGGACTCTTTACAGCAATTTCTGCTTCTGGATAACAAAATACGTCCGAATTAGCCAATTTAATTGCACAGTGTTTACCTGTTAACTTATAATTTGGTACCAAACTCCTCTTCACCAACACCGTAGTACAACCGTTGTCCCTCATTACCGTCACTTTATGTCCTTCCACTTCTCCCGCTTTTGTGATTAACTTGGAATTTCCAGCTTTTCCTGATCCTCCACACGCTACCCGAAATCCCTTTCCATTTACCTTTATCCATCCGTGATCGTCAATCACCTGCACGGGGTCGGCCTGCATCACTGGCGCCGCGTCGTCGTCTCGCGGGGGCTCGGCGATGCTCTGCGCTCCCTGTGATGTTGCCGCCGCGGCCTCTTTCCTCATCGCTCCGGGCGTCGCTGACGTGCCTGCACCCTTACTTTTATTTGCATTGGGTCTGAAATAACAATCCCACGCCTTGTGTCCTCCCTTTTGATAAATGTAACAGTTTACCTGGGGAAGTGTAGAAGATGGTGTCTTTCGGAAGCTCCTGCCGATTGACTTGACACAGGTGCTAGAATGACCATGAGCCTCGATATACCGATCTGCACTCTCTTCAAGATCCTGTAGAGTTGCCAGTGAGCGTTCCTTAAGAAACAGTTTTAAATTACGATCACAGGAGGAGATAAATTGTTCCCTTATCATTAAGTCTTTCAAAGAATTATAGTTTTCCATTTCTAGTCACCGTTCACACAATTTCGTCATCCTGGCAATCAACTGTTTGGCCGTTTCACCCTGAGAAAATCTACAGCTTCTGAACTTAACTCTGAATCCTTCTGCAGTACAGTCAAAACCTCTTAATAAAGCAGATTTCAATTCACTGTACTTCCCTGCATCAGTCTGAGATAGTTGATGGTAGATATCTAGGGTTCGTCCCTGGAGTAACGAGGCTAAGTTTATCGCCCAAATATCCTCCGGCCAGCCCGCGCCAGTGGCAAACCGCTCGAATCTTTGGAGAGATGCATCAATGTCATCTGCCTTCTCGTTAAAAACCGGTAACTTAGGATACCTTACCTTGACATTGTGCTCGCTCTCCGACGACTTCTCTTCGACCGATTCCTTTTTCAACCATCCATCTGACCTATATATATATATGTATATATATAGGTCAGATATACATATATATGTATATATATATATATATATATATATATATATATATATGTTTTATATATATATATATATATATATATATATATATATATATATATATATATATATATGTATATATATACATATATTTACATATATATATATATATATATATATATATATATATATATATATATATATATATTCATATATATGTATATATACGCCTGCGCGCAGGATCGACTCCGACCGTGGGTTACATCAAAATCTTGTCTAAGATTTCATTCTATCTGTTAAACTCACGGCCGCGATAGAGTAAGGTTCGTTATCACCCCACCGGCTGCGCGCAGGATCGACTCCGATCGTGGGTTACATCAAAATCCTTGTCTGTATGCATATATATATATATATATATATATATATATATATATATATATATATATATATATATATATATAAATATATATATATATATATATAAATATATATATATATATATATATATATATATATATATATATATATATATATATATATATATACATATACAAACACCGAAGCGCTTTCTTTGGTGCCCGGCAGGTGATTAACAGCGCTCATTCACTCCCTCCTGAATTACGGAAGATTAGATTATAGATTAGCGAAAATGTATAGATGAATAAGGCTTGATCTTTATATATATATAAATATATATATATATATATATATATATATATATATATATATATATATATATATACACATATATATAAATATATATATATATATATATATATATATATATATATATATATATATATATATATATACACATATATATAAATATATATATATATATATATATATATATATATATATATACATATATATATATATATATATATATATATATATATATATATATATATATATATATATATATATAAATCGCACAATTCAGTAACCTAGCCTTCAAGACCTCATCGCCCAAACATTGTCTTTGCAAACAGGAAGGATCGACCATGCTTATTCTTTGACATATTTTGCCCTTTTGTTACAAGAATTGAGAAAGAACAGACAAAGGGGGGGGGGGGTGTTATATTCAATTCAAAAAGTTATGCAATGTGAGAGACGGCTGAAGTGATCTAAAGAGAATGCAACACAGAACTATTACAGAAGGAATAACTATCAATAATAAAAAACAAATGACTGAAAGAAAAGTAGGAGTTACCTTGATCCAAGAGACGAGACCAGCTATCCAGCAGATAAGCGGCACAATAATAAGGTTGATGATAATGATGATAATGATGGGGGGGGGGGGGATGATGGCGATGCTGATAAGGATTAGGATGATGATATCAATAATCATGATAATGATTTTGATTTTATTATAGTTTTGCTGTTATCCTTATCATTTATTGTCAATGCTACCAGTATTGTTATTATCATTGTCATAATTATCATTATCATTATTATCATTACAAATACTACCATTACTATCTTTATTGCTATTATCATTATCAATACTACCACCATCATCCTTATTGATATTATCATTATCATCATTATGACTATCATTGTTACTATTGATATCATCATTATTGTCATTGTTATTATTATCATCGTCATCATCATCATCATTATTATGATTGTCATTATTATTATCATCATTATAATTAACATTATCATTATCTTTATCTTTATCTTTATCATTATCATTAACATTATCGTTATTATTATCTTTATGATTATCATTATCATTATAATTATCATCATCATTATTGTTGTCGTCATCATGCCGATACTAAAGACTATGACAAAACCAACAATGCTTATAATAACAACAACAATGATAATAGCAAAATCAACAACACTTACCGTAATCTATTCACATCTTTCGTAAGGCTTTCGTTGAAACTTATCAACGCCACTTGAGCAAGCGTGCAGTCACTTCAACGCTCCCGTGATAGTGCTCTCTCTGCAACATCGTTTTCAACCTTAGCTTTCGAGGAGGAAGCGAGAAAGATATTGATGAACATACTGATATTTCAAATGTGGAAAACGGGTTGTAGAACGTGATGGTTAGTTGCATTTTGGCATTTATATTGCATGTTTTCAGAAGTTTGCAACGCTCCCGGAGCAAGGAAGTTTTGGAAAAGCAAGTAATCATTTCTTTTCAATAATATACAAGCCTAAAATATTACGAGAGTTTGACTTCGTTCAGTATTCCAGCCGAAGATTTTGGGATGAAAGGCTGAAAGATATATATTTGCCTTGTTGAATTATTTGTTATCACTCTTATTATTAAACATATCAGTAACCTTAGGAAATGTGTTCTGTGTCTTATTTGTTTCCACACGAAAAACAAATTATTATGTAGTTTTGTTCACAATGTAGTTTGATATATATTATACTTTTAGGTGAAGATGCTACTTTATCATGATAATGTTTATTTATTCATTTATTTTTTTTTGTGTCTGAATGTAATTCTTTGTGTGTATATGTATGTGTTTGTGTGTGTGTGTGTGTGTGTGTGTGTGTATGTGTGTGTGTGTGCACGTGCGTGTGCGTGCATATATATGTATATATGTATATATATATATATAAATTGCACAATTCAGTAATCTAGCCTTCAAGGCCTCATCGCCCAAACATTGTCTTTGCAAACAGGAAGGATCGACCATGCTTACTCTTTGACATATTTTGCCCTTTTGTTACAAGAATTGAGAAAGAACAGACAAAGGGGGGAGGCCGGGGTGTTATATTCAATTCAAAAAGTTATGCAATGTGAGAGACGTAAGGGTCGAACCATGAATCGGCTGAAGAGATCTAAAGAGAATGCAACACAGAATTATTGCAGAAGGAATAACTATCAATAATTAAAAACAAATGACTGTAAGAAAAGTAGGAGTTACCGTAATCCAAGAGACGAGACCAGCTATTCAGCAGATGTTGATGATGATGATAATGATGGGGGGGGGGGGGGGTGATGATGACGACGATGATAATGATTATGATGATGATATCAATAATCATGATAATGATTTTGATCTTATTACAGTTTTGCTGTTATCCTTATCATTTATTGTCAATGCTACTAGTATTGTTATTATCATTGTCATAATTATCATTATCATTATTATCTTTACAAATACTACCATTATTATCTTTATTGCTATTATCATTATCAATACTACCATTGTTATCTTTATTGCTATTATCATTATCAATACTACTATTATCATCCTTATTGATATTATCATTATCATCATTATTACTATCATTGTTACTATTGATGATATCATCATTATTATCATTGTTATTATTATCCTCGTCATCATCATCATTATTATTATGATTGTCATTATCATTATCATCATTATCATTAACATTATCATTATCTTTATCTTTATCTTTATCTTTATCATTATCATTAACATTATCATTATTATTATCTTTATGATTATCATTATCATTATAATTATCTTCATCATCATTATTGTTGTCGTCATGCCGATACTAAAGACTATGACAAAAACCAACAATACTTATAATAACAACAACAATGATAATAGCAAAATCAACAACACTTACCGTAATCTATTCACATCTTTCGTAAGCCTTTCGTTGAAACTTATCAACGCCACTTGAGCAAGCGTGCAGTCACTTCAACGCTTCCGTGACTGTGCTCTCTCCGCAACACCGTTTTCAACCTTAGCTTTCGAGGAGGAAGTGAGGAAGATATTGATGAACATACTGATATTGCAAATGTGGTAAAGGGGTTTTAGAACGTGATGGTTAGTTGCATTTTGGCATTTATATTGGATGTTTTCAGAAGTTTGCAACGCTCCCGGAGCAAGGAAGTTTTGGAAAAGCAAGTAATCATTTCTTTTCAATAATATACAAGCCTAAAATATTACGAGAGTTTGACTTCGTTCAGTATTCCAGCCGAAGATTTTGGGATGAAAGGCTGAAAGATATATATTTGCCTTGTTGAATTATTTGTTATCACTCTTATTATTAAACATATCAGTAACCTTAGGAAATGTGTTCTNTAGATAGACAGATGAATAGATAGATAAATAGATAGATAGATAAATATAAACACACATAAAAAAAGAAAGAAAGAAAGAATCGAGGCAAGAGAAGACAACACGGGCGAAACAGAAATAAGAAAGACGAACCGACGAGACAATCTTATACGTTACAACACATAAAACGCCCACACTTGTAGTGCAAACGTGCCTATTCCTGAAGCCACGAGAGGTTACACAGAGCGAAGGGGGTAGGGGGGGGGGTGAGAGGGGGGAGGTCTTTCGCTGGGGTGAGGAGGAGGGTGGGGGGAGAAGGGCCTTTCGCTGGGGTGGGGAGGAGGGTGGGGGGAGAAGGGCCTTTCGCTGGGGTGGGGAGGAGGGTGGGGGGAGAAGGGCCTTTCGCTAGGGTGGGGAAGGGGGGGGGGGATAAGAAGGATAATAAGCTGGGGTTGTCGGGAATTCCTGCAGTAAATGTCCAATGTTTATCTAATAAAAAGAGTTTATCTTGCGTGGGTAGGGGAGTATGTGTGTGTGTCGTGTAAGTAATTGCAGACATCTCTGTGCTTACAGACACGTATGTGAAAATGTATCTATATATCTGGCTACATCTAACGTATTCATCTAATTAGCTAACTAGCTAAAGATTTATACATCTGCCTATATCTATCTATCCCGCTAACTTTTTCCCTCAATCTCTTTATCAACCTATGTATATACATATATGTATGTATGTATGTATATATGTATGTATGTATGTATGTATATTATCATCATTATCATCGTTACAGTTGTCCTCATTATTACTATTGTTATAAGCGAACCAATAGAAATGTGTGGTTACTTGAAGTTAAACCTATTTTGGTGTTGCATTATCCATCTATCTGTGTATTTGTTTATTATCATTGTTGTTGATGTCATTATAATTTTATTTTATTTTATCATTGTCATCGTTATTATCATTATCATCATTATAATTACTATTACCATTGTTGTTGTTGTTGTTATCATCATGATTATTGCTATTGTTACTGCCATTATCCTCGTCATGTTCATTATCATCATTATTAGCATCTTATTTTGATGTCACGAGAGCAGACCACAGTCAGCGAGCATAGGTATAAAGGGATGTCTCTTCTTTTCTTGCTAATTATATCTAAAACTTTAAACAATATTTGTAAAATCCATTTCTCTTTTTTTTCTATCCATTTATGAAAACCTTTTGTAACTGTGTTCCGATCACTACCGGCATGACATCCGCCTTTTCCATTTCCAAAACGTGTCCAGTTTCGTATTTCAGCTCGCGGTAAACTGTAAATTTTTCTTCTTCCATTTTTTCCCTATATGACGATCAAGTGGATATGTAGGATCTGTCAACTGGCAACTTTTCTTTTTCCTTGCAACAGCAGTGATGACAGGTCTTTTAATGTTCTAACTGATTATATGTTTGTTTGGGGAAATTCCTTAATATTTTGCATTCATCTAACTTTAGTACTCTTTTGAAGTACTATTTTTTCCGTCTTTTTATTATCATTATCAATTCTGTTATTACTATTATGATTAACATTATTATTGTTATCCATAATATAATCCTCATAATTGTAGTGGGTAATTAAGTTATCTGATGTAGGTTTGGTAGCGTGTTACCCAACTACACGTCATATCCACAACGTGGGTCTGGCGTAAGTAAGGTAACGTAAGTACAGAATATAAGGTAAGTAATGTAATAAGTAGTGTTGTGTAGATGTAGACGTAGAACACGGAGCAATCGGAAAGACAAATCAAAGGAAAATAAAACCACACTTTATTATTATAGAAATAAACACACGCACACATACAGAACAGTAAGTCCGTAGATTGGTCAGTGACGTCAGGGGACAGGCGGCCCGAAGGCTGTGGGATGACCTGCCTGATGTAAGGGGATGATTTACTATAATAATAATCATTATCATTTTTATTATTATTATCATTGTCAACTTTATCTTTATCAACATTATCATTATCATCATTATGTTCTCATAATCATCATGGATATTTTTTTTTTATCATACTACTCATTATTATCATTGTCATTATCATTGTTTTTATTATCTATTACGACTATAATTATTAGTAACATTATTATCATTACTATTTCATCACCATTGTCCTTATTGTGTCTGTCGTTGAATATGTTGTTGCTGCTTCTATCATCATCATCATTACTATTATCCTCATTATCATTATTTTTATCATTATTCTTATCATTATATACATTATTATCATTACTATAATTTTCATTTTTACTATCATTACAATCATCATTGTCAACATCATCATCATTGTTATTAACATCATTTTCATCATTATTGCTGTTGTTACGGTCAATGTTAATAGTAATGATGGTAATCATGTTGATAACAATAAGGCTGCTGCTGCTGATGATAACGATATCAACAATAATGCTGTTAATGAAAAATATAATGATAATAATAATTATGATTTGATGATGATGATGGTGACGATGATAAGGATGATGATGATGATGATGAAGATGCTGCTGCTGCTGATAATGATGATGATGATAATGATGATGATGATGATGATGCTAGGAATAACAAAACCAAAATTAAGAATAGAAATAATGATAATGATAATAGCAATGATTACAATATTAGTGATAATAATGATAATAGCAATAATGATAATGACGAAAACAGTAGTAATACTGATATCAATATCATCATCAATATCGTTCTAATGATCATCACCATCGCTATCAACATCACTACTATCATTCCTTCATTCATTTTCATTTTCATTAATATCATCACTACGATGTACTTGATCTTTAAGAGTATAGTAATAAGTAGCAATCACTTTCTTTGACAATAATGATAACACATGCTACCTTATTATGATAAGAGAGATATAAGACGTGTTCTTATCCCAAATGATAACGTAAGGCCTTAAAACTTTTTTTTAAATGATAATTATGCTAATATTGCAATCAAATGAAAGCTTAGTTTAAAGAGAAAACGTTAAGACAAAAATACGAGAGTTCTGAAACAAGGCTATTATTTCAGCAACGTGACTAATCATCATCATTATCATCACCTTTCCGACAAATCATATCTTTACGGAGGAGCACAGGAGATTAACAGCTGGAAAATCAGATTAATGATGATGTTGTGATGATGATGAGTATGAAGATGGGGATGTTG
>BOPN01001163.1:217182-219682 GCA_017312705.2 Penaeus japonicus | reverse complement strand
TATTGTTGTTATTATTGCTATTATTATCATTATCAGGATCATTATTATTATCATAATTACCGTTTTCACTATTGTTATCATTATTATTGGTATCATTGTTATCATTATCATCAACATCAACATGACATAGTCATCATCATCAGTACCACTGTTACTATCATTATCTTCATCATTATTACTACCATTACTATCATCATTATTGCTATCATAGGTATTATCAGTCATTAGTATAATTTGTAAAATGATCATAATCATTATTAATAACATATATGAAATCATCATTGCCAATGCTGTTATTAGTATCATGATTATTTTTATTATTATTTTTAGCATTTTTATATTGCTGGTATTCCGAGTATTAATTCATAAGAAGTAACAAGAACTTTGGTTAATATCCGTGGCTGGCGGAGGTAAAGAGCGTTAAATATGACTAATGAAATTCCAGGAATCGAACAACGCAGATTCCTAAATCGAGGATATCCACAAGACATTTTTTAAAATCCTGTAATAAGTCAGTCGAGGGCATTTACTCCTTTGAAATTTTGTTTGTGAGGGAGGGGAATAGGTCCAAACATATGTGAAAGCCATGTATGAACTAGAATGCACTTTGATCTGACTTGGTATTACTACATTTAATACCACTGACAAAGGCATATTCGAGAACAATAACCCTTGTGAATCACTGTGAAACGTTGTTACTCCCGGATAAGGTGGCCGGATAAATCATATAACAAGAACTCAATCCTGTGTATTATCACATAAGTCTTGAAATCGGCTAGAAAATTAAACATAAAGTTTTGTCTCTGCTCCGGCGAACTTCCATGGTACTAATACTAGGAAGATGTACTCGATGACCTAATTAGCACGCGCTATTTGCATCACATCTTTTTCTTTTCTAGCGTATCATACCATATGCATTCGATATCGTAAAAGCCAATCGAGGGGAACTATTACTTATTGTCAGCAGGGCACCGATATCCTCGAGCCTGGGTTCGAACAACTCATGTTGCTGCGTCTCGTGTTTTAATGTTGTGGGTGTCCATATATAAGATGTCCCTTGTGTTTCGTGGCGTCTTCTTGGTGTTTATGTGTCATTTTGTTATTTCTGTCTCCATATCGGACTGTAATTCCATTCTTCCGTCCTCTATGTCTCTTATTGCCTCTCTTCCTCTCCCTCTCCCCCCCCCCCCGTCTCTCTCTCTCTCTCTCTCTCTCACCGTATTCTCCTCACCACTAGCACATCACTCAAACCCACTCCCTCTTTCTCCCTCTCCCTCTTCTTCTCACTCTCTTTATCCTTCTCCCTCTCCCTCGCTCTCTCCTTCTCGCTCTCCCTCTCTGTCTCTGCTTCATCATCACTGCATAATCATCCACCTCTCTTTCTCCCTCTCCCTCTCCCTCTCCTTCTCTCTCTTTCTCTCTCTCTCCTTCTCCCTCTCCCTATCCCTTTTCCTCTCCTTCTCTCTCTTTCTGCATCATCATCACTGCATAATCACCCCCCCTCTCTCTCTCTTCATCTCCCTCTCCTTCTCTTTCCTTCTCCCTCTCCCTCTCCTTCTCCCTCTCCTTCTATCTCTCTCTCTGCTTCATCATCACTGCATAATCACCGCTCCTTGAATCTCTGGCCCCTGGAGGTGAGGCGGAGAAATTGCACCAGGAAACGTAAAGTCATTTTCCAGGCTTGATTTCTACGTAATCCAATACCGCTGAGTAATGGTCGTTTTCCAGCCTGGTTCGCCTCTTAGTTCCAGGCGATGATGACGAGATTTTGAGCGAATCCCATTAAGAAATAATAATGAAAAAGATAAAAAAAAAAGGGGGGGAAAACATCACGTGTCTTGGACTGTTCAGTGTGTGTTTTTTTTCTCTCTCTCATTGTTTTTAATTGGTGAAGGAGTGAAGAGAGAAGAGCAACAGAGAATACCGAAAACAGAGAGAGCGAGAGAGAAAAAGAAAGAATGGGAGAGAGTGAGAGAAAGAGATAGCGAGAGAGACAAACACAAAGAGAGAGAGAGAGAGAGAGAGAGAGAGAGAGAGAGAGAGAGAGAGAGAGAGAGAGAGCAAGAGAAAAATAGAGCAAGAGAAAAAGAGAGCGAGAGAGACAGACACAAAGAGAGAGAGAGACACACACAGAGAGAGATAGAGACAGAGAGAGAGAGAAAGAGTGAGAGAGAGAAGACGAAGGCGAAGGCGAAGACGAGAGGCAGAGAGAGACAGACACAAAGAGAGAGAGAGAGAGAGAGAGAGGCAGAGAGAGAAAGATAGCGAGAGACACAGACACAAAGAGAGAGAGAGACAGAGAAAGAGTGAGAGAGACAGACAAAGAGAGAGAGAGAGAGAGAGAGAGAGAGAGAGAGAAGACGAAGGCGAAATTGCACGAGAGGACGAAAGGCAAAGGGCTGACTCCGCCCTTTTCTCTCCTTCGCCGATTATTCTTATCTCATTTGCCTTGTCACCCTTCCCCCTCATCAATAATAATTTGTTCTTTTTGGGTTTCCTC
>BOPN01001163.1:195769-197082 GCA_017312705.2 Penaeus japonicus | reverse complement strand
CATCTATCTATCTGTCTATCTATCTCTCTCTCTCTCTCTCTCTCTCTCTCTCTCTCTCTCTCTCTCTCTCTCTCTCTCTGGTTCCGCGTGGTTGACCATGCGGTAGCCACGTGGGAGATTAGCCTCAAGTGGCACTTGAAGTACATCTCCCACTCTCTCTCTCTTTATCTATCTATCTTTGTATCTCTCTTTCTCTCTCCTCTCCCTCTCTCTTTCCCTTCTTTCTCTCTCTCTCTTCTTTCTCTCTCTCTCTTTCTCTCTCCCTTTATTTCCCTCTTTCTCTCTCCATCTATCTATGTATCTCTTTTTCTCTCTCCACTCGCTCTCTCTTTCCCTTCTTTCTCTCTCTCCCTTTCTTTCCCTCTCTCTCTCTCACTATCTCTTTCTATCTCTCTCTCTCTCTCTCTCTCTCTCTCTCTCTCTATCTATCTATCTATCTATCTATCTTTCTATCTATCTATCTCTTCACTCTCTTCTCACTTCCTTTATATTTCGTTCTGTCTCTCCCACACTTTTCAAAGAGTGAAAATAATTGTGCTAATGATAACAATGCATATACTAATGATGATAGTAGTGGTAATGATAGTAATGATAACTATTCTAAAATGATAGTTATATTTATGATAATGATAACAAGGATTCAGAATGATAGTGATGAAGATGATAAAAATAACAACATTAATGAAAATCGTATTAATTATGATAGTAACAATGACAATGAAGATAACAATGAAAATGATGATATTGATGATCATAAGAAGGATTATGATGTTTATGAAGGAAAATACACAGGCGCCGAGTTGTTATCCCAAGGAAACGGAAAACAGGGTGTGAGATTATTGAGTGAAAAGATAGAACAAAGTGGGTTGATGGCTATTTTATAAGATTTATGTTAGTGAAGATTTGTTTGTTTGTTTGTTTGTTTTTTCTGTCATTTACCTCTTATTTTACAGGGTTTGTTTTATGGAATATATTGATAGATCGTTTCCTAAGAGATGGTAGCCGACTGGTGATCAGAAAAGACTTAATTCATAAAATGGTAAGAAAAACGAATTATAGGCCGAATACAAGAGGAAAGAAGCTCCTAGAACAACAGAATAAGACAAAGGAATTTAGAACTATGACGAAATACCGATGAGATGATATGGAAATCAGAACGAGATGCTTTTACCCTGACTGGTATCTCTCCTTTGTCGCTTTTATGGAAGAATTGCGATGCTTTGTGCAAGGAAGGTATTGGCAAGCCAGACAGGGCGCTCGCGTTGTTGTTGCATGCAAATTCCGGCAGAGAATCATATCAAAACGAGACAAGA
>BOPN01001163.1:188269-190769 GCA_017312705.2 Penaeus japonicus | reverse complement strand
CCTCCCGCCGAAGCTCCTCTTGAAACGCCTTCCTCTTGACCCTCTTGGCGGCTCACGCGCGGAACACACGCCACGGGATCTACTGCGCCGCTCCGGGAGGTTTCCGTGTCGCGGAGGGAAGGCTAAATCCTCCCCGTCGCTCCAGTGCACACTTAACGTGATAGGGGATTCAGGTATTGCACCTACGATTGCAATTCATTGGAAGGGAAGAGACGAATGACAGGCTGGCGGTGAACACTTTCTCTTTCTCTTACTGTTTCTCAGTTTGTCCTTCTGTCTGCCCCCTTCCTCTCGCTCTTCCTCTCTCTCTCTCTCTCTCTCTCTCTCTCTCTCTCTCTCTCTCTCTCTCTCTCTCTCTCTCTCTCTCTCTCTCTCTCCATAATTCTGCGTTTGTGTAGAACAAAGTCAACTCGTGTATTGTTACTCATAAGGAAATATAAAGGAAGTAATAGTCAAATGGTGGGTATTGAAAGGAAAGACGATAAAAAGAAGTAAAAGAAGAAGAAGAAGAGGTAGGAGAAGGGAAGTAGAATAAGAGGAAGAAGAAAAGGAAGAAGGAGAGGATGTAGAATAAGAATAAGAAGGAGCAGAAGAAGAAGATGAAGAAGAAGAAGAAGAAGGAGAAGGAGATGAATAAAAAGACGATGAAACAGGAGGAGGAAGAAAAAGAAGATATAACAGTAATAATAATAAGGATAAAAAAGGGTAAAGAAAATAGAAGAAACGAAAAAGAAAACGAACAAAAATAGTTTAAAAGATCACAAAAGATAACTTTGTATATGCATGAAAATTGCCTAGCCATATATGGGCAAAATAAACGTTTGTTCGCGTGATTGACCATCACATCGCCTCAAGGGCCAGACAAGCGAACTGATTCTCAAAGCAATATTTGGGACGCGTAGTTTTTTTTTTTTTTTTTTTTTTTTTTTTTACATCAAATGCATTTGTAACTATCAATTTTGCTTTACTTCACGGCGTAGTATGTTTACTGGTAACTTTTTCAGATTAGTGTGCTGACAAAATGAAATAGAAAAAAAAAAATAAAGAAAATAAACATACACAAAACAAATTCATAGAAAGATGGAAGACTCTGCCGATTTCTCTCACCTGATTATACGTGTTTCCCAAATCAATACAATCCATATTCAATATCTACGTGCCTCTCCTTGTGATTAAAAAATACAATATTTAACTAATGAAAAAGTTCCGCCTTTCACTCGCTCGCACTACTCGCCAGTCTCCGAGCTCTTCCCTTTGACTCACACTCTACGGACCATCAGAGACTTTCGCCCTTACAACGGGGTTTCCGCGAATGGAAGAAAAGTGCTTTTTCTCTCACGCTAATCATACTTAATTTACTCTCGCGTGGGATCTCTCTCTCTCTCTTTCTCTCTCTCTCTCTCTCTCTCTCTCTCTCTCTTTGTTTGTCTGTCTGTGTCCCTCTCTCCCTCCACCCTTCTTCCGTCTCTCTCTCCTTCTCTCTCGCTCTGTCTCTCTTGCTCTCTCTCTCTCTCTCTCTCTCTCTCTCTCTCTCTCTCTCTCTCTCTCTCTCTCTCTCTCTCTCTCTCTCTCTCTCTCTCTCTCTCCCTCTCTCTCTCTCTCCCTCCTCTCTCTCTCTCTCTCTCTCTCTCTCTCTCTCTCTCCCTCTCTCTCTCTCTCTCTCCTCTCTCTCTCTCTCTCTATATATATATATATATATATATATATATATATATATATATATATATATATATATATATATATATATGTTTATATATGTATATATGTATATATGTATATATATATATATATATATATATATATATATATATATATATATATATATTTGTGTGTGTGTGATAATGATATGAATAATAATCATCATAATGATTATGAAGACGATGATCATAAAAGTACCAGTAATGAGGTCACTAATGATAGTAATAATGATGATACGAAGAAGTCGAAGAAATAGGAAGACAAGACAGCGCTGTACAACAGAGAGCTCCAGTGAATTCAACCCCTTATCATATTAACTTTTAATTGTAAACACACAAGCGTGAGCTCTAGCGCAAGAAATCAGCAAGACCGCTTTGCAATCCGACCAGAGGAGTTTCTCATGCAAGCACCTTCCGTATTTTTTTCTTCACTGTCAACCTGGCACTGAGACTAGAGGGAGTGACGGCAAATAGGCTACTGGGTGAATAAGGGATGACACTCTTGGTCAGCAGTCACTCATAATAAGAAGTAGGCAACACGCTAGTAACTAACATGATTGATTAGATTTGTGTTAAATTATTGACTTCCAGGTAATAAAGATGTTTATAATGTTAATGGTGATCATAGTAATGATAATGATAACAATGTTGATCGTAATGATTTTTTTTTTTTTATTATAGAAAATATTGGTTATACTGATGACAATATCAGTAATGATAATGACCTGATTATGATAGTAATGATGATAATGATGAAAATTATAATAATATTGATAATAAGAGTAATAAAGATAATGATGATA
>BOPN01001163.1:162500-167500 GCA_017312705.2 Penaeus japonicus | reverse complement strand
TTATATTATTATTATTATTATTATTATTATTATTATTATTATTATTATTATTATTATTATTATTATTTATTATTATTATTATTATTTATATTATTATTATTATTATTATTATTATTATTATTATTATTATTATTATTATTATTATTATTATTATTATTATTATTATATATTAATTGCATATACATACATATTATTATTATCTATCTATTTATATATATACACATATACATATATACATATATATACACATGTATGTATATATGTGTGTGTGTGTATGTGTATCTATATGTATGTATATGTAAATGTATATGTATATGTAGATGTAGATGTAGATGTATATGTATATGTATATGTATATGTATATGCATATGTATATGTATATGTATATATATATATATATATATATGTATATATATATATATATATATATATATATATATATATGTATGTGTATATGTATATGTATATGTAAATGTATATGTATATGTATGTATATATGTATATTTATACGTATATGTATATATATATATATGTATATGTATATGTGTATTTGTATGTGCATGAATATTTATGTGTATGTGTATTTGTATTCGTATATGTATGTGAATGTTCATAGGAATGTGTATGTGTATGTATATTCACATACATGCAATACTGCGACACACCTTGAACCTTAGAAAATGAAAAAAGGCAAACACAATCCGTAGAGTTTCCCAAGAAAGCGAAATAACTCGAGCGACATTATCTCGGGATCACAAGGAAATGCTCTCACCCAGAAGCCTGGCGTGCGTACGGTCGTCTCTCACTGGCGACCGAACACAGTCTTCGTCGCCTTTTGCTATGCACACGATGCTTCCTATGATATATTTTCTGGGTGTCTGGGTGTGTGTTCCGCCCTGTGAAGTATGTTATTTGTGAGGCTTATTTTCAGATGTTTAGGTTTCAATATGGTCGTAGTGGAAAGGCATGATCGTATGGTTGATTGCTAACCTTGCACATCAGCTTGCATGTGTAAGTTCTCAATAACACGCTTTGTTGTCATCCAGGTAATACTTGTCACGATTCACAAATAATTCCTCGGTGTTATACACGTAACCTAGCAAAACGGAACGTTCTATTCAGAAATAACGGGAACAAGTATTGGAGAGAAAGTGAATGTCGAATAATCTCCATCATAATAACAGCATGGATTTTTAAAATGCCTAGATTACAGAACGCAAAAACAAAGTTTCTGCGTTTCAAATGCAACAAAAATCCCCAAACAATTAACATTCCCTCTCGTGTTTCTGCCTCGAGACACAAATCTGGAATGACACAGCGTGTAATGCCATTTGATGCGCTGGCTATTTGCTGGTCGAGTGTCTTTGCCAGATAGGCCCATATAAGCGTAAAATATGAATGAACAAAATGTTGGGAAACTATTTTTACGTCGAAATGAAATTCAGAAATCGTTCGTGATCAATGCAACGTAGCAACATGAGATAGTACATAGTTTCACAGAAACAGAATGATAATCGAATTTTACAATACTTCATAAGTGTGTATATCTGATATATTTCCACCTCCCAGAGATAATTCTATATGCATAGATTATATTCATTTCTTAACACATCCATTTGCATTACTCATGACCTAACATTCATGTTTCCCGTATATCTCTTTACATGCAGCCACAACGACCTGGCATGGAACCTCCGCATGTTCCTCCACAACAAGCTCCACTCGTTCAACCTGTCTGCTGACCTCGGCCAGGAGAAACCTTGGATGAAATCGTCCTTCTCTCACACGGATTTGCCTCGTCTGCGCCGTGGCCATGTGGCTGCGCAGGTCAGTGTTTTCTCTCTTAATACCCACTTTGCCCGACACAGAGTCAGGCGAAATTAGCCCCGCCCACCTTCTCGCTACTTCTCATCTAGCCAATCAGGTCGGTCGCATTCACTTTCCCGTCTTGTATCCAGCGAGATACGTGATTGTGAATGGTCGCGGATGCAGAAGGAGGCGGAGCTAATTTCGTTCGACATTGTGCCAGTAGCATTAGTTGCTTATAGTCTCCAGAGTCTCTTGTGTGCCACGAAGGGGATCGACATGCCCACAATATGAGTGTTTAAACCTTTATGAAACTGAAAGACCTGTAGCACTCTTAGAGGATGTGCTGGAGTGTACGCATTCCATTCCAGCAAATAAAGAGGCAAATTATCTGTGTATGTGCATAATTAGATGTGGTAGGCAGACAGAAAGAGAAATAGTCAAACGGATAGAAAGATAAATAAACAGACGGACAGATAGAGACGCAAAACGACAGACACTTAAACATATATATAAGCAGACAGAGAGATAAATGGGTAGGCAGACAGACAGTTTACCAATAGATAGTCAGCCAGACAGACAAACGACTTGTCACTAGATGAACAGACAAACAAAAAATATCTAGAAAAAATGGACAGACAGACTTACAGACAGTCAAAGAAAAAAAGACTAAATCATTCTCTCGCCAATTTGTTGTCGAGCTGCCATTGGCCACGTCGCTCAGTTGGTGGAAATTGAATGAAAATGACAAATGAAAGAATCAGTGAATAACAAGCTAGAATGCGTTTGTCTGTTGCTTCACGAGCATTTGTTGGCCGAACTGTGGATGGGAATGTGGTCCGAAATGTTTATATTTTCAGGTAGGATCTGGGGGGGGGTGCATGGATCTTTTTTAATTGGTGAAGAGGAGAGGACGATTTAACGGACGTAATCGGATGTTATCGAAACAGTTATTAAGAAAAAAAAAATGTTTTATATGAACCTCGTCTGAATGGTCATTTACACGCGGATCTGAAACATTCTTTTTTTTCTTTTTTTGTATTCCTTCGATATTAAATCTTTGATAAAGCAACAGTTTACCTTAGTAGGAGACTCTTGATGGAGCATTGAAACCAAATGCAAATCACTTTTGCAATGATTTGATCTACACATTGGCCGTCTGGTTTCAAGGTTGTTTGTTTATGTATGCTGACGAGACGCCATTTTCCAAAGATCTGTAAAAGAATGTGTTTCTCCCACGCACGTTTTGGACTGAATATACTTGGTTGATTTCCCGTTTGTATAATCACTTCAGGTGATTATACAAGAATTGCATAATCACTTAAGGAAATTTAAACTTTATCCAAATACACTTATTTATGGGTGTTTCCTTTCGTGAGAAAAAAAAAAAACGAAAAAAAACAGTGAATTAGGCTACTGAAGAATATACATTGGAGATTTTCGCTAGATATACGTGAAGCTGTTCTAAGTTATAAGCAATCAATTAATAGATATTGATCACAAAGCACTTACACAGGCAAAGCGCATAAACGTACGCGTGTACAGTTTATATATGCGATCTCTCTATCCAACTATATATATATATATATATATATATATATATATATATATATATATATATATATATATATATATATATATATATATATATATATATATACATATATATATATATATATATGTATATATATGTATATATATATATATATATATCTATATATATCTATATATATATATATATATATATACATATATATATATATATATATATATATATATATATATATATATATATAAATGTGTGTGCGTGTGTGTGTGTGCGTGCGTAAATGGGTGTTGAGCTTAATGAAGCATATGTTAAGTTATAAACATTGCTACAATAACCATTTTTCTTTTTTATAATATCTTGAAATCTATATTTATATAAAAAAATTGATTGTCCATTTTTTCCCAACGACTTAGGTTAGGTTAGGTATATGGAATATTTGGACATTTCACCGATGTCAAATTTGGACTTTGCAAAAAATGGACGAAAAGTAAATATTGTCGGAATTTTGTTAGGTGTTGATAAAAATTGGACAATTCACCGATGTCAAATTTTGGACATTGTCAAAAAATGGACGAATGGAAAACTGCTGAGAAAAATCGGACATTTCATCGATGTCAGATTTGGACATTGCAAAAAATTGGACGAGTGGTAATTTGCTGAGAAAAATCGGATATTTCATCGATGTCAACTTTGGACAAAATAAATAAAGATTTCATTAGTATTATGAAAAATACTATCTGGTAATTTCTTGTATATATATATACATATATATATATATATATATGGATAGCAAGATAGCCTAAATTTAAAAATGCATACCAATGGAAACCAAAAAGTAGCAAACACACACTGCTTCGAATTCAATAAACACTAGAAAAGTGGCCATTTAACAATGTACATAGACAACATATTTCTGTTTTATACGTTTTTAATTCCTTCCTATAATAGAAAGGATATGTGCCTCCCGAAGTGTAATAGGATTCCTTTAATCAATTATCGGATTAGTGTTAATACAGATTGCAAGCGGATTCACTGCATTGGCAAGTAAAATGCATGAGTAGCCTTTCCCAATCCCTCTCGAGAAACGAAAGGTAAATGATTTGCAATAAAAAGGTTCATTAAAAGAGGATGAAAAGACAAAGACAAATACACAGACAAAACAAAGATGCTGATACAATAAGGCGTCTTCGGTGATGTTCTGTGAAAGGACAATATAAGAACCGGAGGAGCTTCGGAAGGAGGTGTTCTGTGTCCAATATTATGCTTCCCCCTTGCCGTCTCACTTAAGAAAATGGTTTAATATGCAAATGAGCAACGCATAAAGATCGGAAGAAAATACATGTAATATCAAAGTAGTTGAAAGAAATTAGAGGTGAGGCAATGGTTCTGTGTGCAAAAAGGAAGTGTTTTTATTGTTAAAGGGTACTTCAAGAGGAGGAGAAAGGTGGTTATTATCTTCAGTACCTTTATTGCTTTGATTGATATTATTACTGTTGTTGTTATTATCATCATCATTATTGTTAGTAACATTGTTGCTATACCATCGTCATTATTATTATCATCATTGTTATTTTTATTATTATTATCATCATCATTATCATTATCAGCGTTATTATCATTTTTATTATCATCTTCATTATCATCA
>BOPN01001163.1:120000-122500 GCA_017312705.2 Penaeus japonicus | reverse complement strand
GCCTCATATCATTTATCTGATAACAAGCAGAATAACATAGTTACTATCAATATTTCATACACAGGAACCTTGTGTGGAGAGCTCCCCCCCCCCCCCCCCCCCCCGTCCCTTAGCGACCAAGAGGATTATAAATAAAATATTAACCGTGCAGTGCTGGAGAGGGAGCGGTAGAAAGATGACCTAGTCAATGCATTGGAAGAAGGAGGGAAGGGAGAGGGAGGGAAGGAAAGAAAGGGAGAGGAAAGGGAAAGAGGGAAGGACGGGAGAGGGAAGAAAGGGAGAGGAAAGGGAGAGAGGGAAGGAGGGAAAGGAGAGGGAGAGAGGGAGGGAGGGAGGAGGGTAGGTTTATGTATGTTTGTGTGTGTGTGTGTTTGTGTTTGTGTGTTTGTGTGGGTGGGTGTGGGTGAGGGGGGTGATGTGTGTGTGCGTGTGTGTATGTGTGTTTGTGTGTGTGAGTGGGTGGGTGTGGGTGAGGGGGGTGATGTGTGTGTGTGTGTGTGTGTGTGTGTATGTGCCTGTGTGTGTTTGTGCGTGTTTTATGCTTTAAAATAAACGTAAAACAGAGAAAAGCTCAAATGCAACCGGAACCCACAAGATCCACAGTAAAAAAAAAAATCGCGTCATAGATTTATGGTATTATTTTTTTCTACACATCCATCTGTGCATCTATTTTGTTTATTTTACGTAGGTTTCTCTTTTCTCTCTTTCTTTCTTTCTAGTGCCTTTTTTATACTACTTTTTTATTCATTATCGTTTCCTCTTTATCTTTCATTCTTCGCTTAGTGTCTTTTGTGTTTGTTTGTTTTTTTTTTTCTTGTTTTTCTTCTTGTCTATTTGGTGTTCATTTTCTCCCTCTTCCTACATACTCATATCTTTCGCAGTCACTTGCATTCACAAGTATTCTTTCAGATTTTCCTTCGTCCTTTCCCGTGTCCTTGTTGCGTCTTTCCATGTCTTTGCTTCTTCCTTCGATTATCAGGTGGATTATTTTCTTTTGTTTTCTCTTATCCTCGTTCCTCCATCTATCCCGAAATCTTATCTTTGCAGCCTCACTTGCACACCTTCGCTTCGCCCAGGATATTACCTTCTCTTTGGAATTTCGTTTCATCTCCTTTTTTTCATCATCGTTTTTCCTTTCTTTCTTTCTTTCTTTCTTTTTTTCCTTCCTTTTCCATATCTTCCTTTCTTTTCCTGTTATTTTGTCCCTCGTGTCCACCGACCTTCCTTCGGATTTCCCTTCGCCCTTACGTTGTCCTCGCCATTCCTCAAGAGCTTCCTTCGTCTCGGCATCTTCCAAATGCCCTCGTCGCTTTTCTCTCTTTCCTTTTTAGCTGTTATGCTGCGTCTCCTCCTCTTCCGTTCTTCATATTCTTCCGTTATCCCCCGTAATATTTCCTCATCTCGCCATTCCTCAAGATCTTACCTTCGTCTCAGTTCCTTCCAGATGTCCTTTTCGCTTTTCCTGTTTTTCTTTTTTCTTTTTTTTAGCTGACATGGTGCGTCTTCCTCTCGTTCCCTATTTCCTTCATTTATCCCCGGGTTTCTCTCTTAGTCTCTTTCCCTCGCTGGTCGTCAAGATCTTCTTCTCGCTCTTCCTTAAGATCACCGTCTTGCAATCCTTCAGGATCTCCCTTCGTCGTTTCCTCCAAGACGTCGGCGGTAACAATCCGACATTCCGGCCAGTCTGTTTTTTTTTTTTTTTTTTTTTTTTTTTTTTTTTTTTTTTTTTTTTTTTGCCAAAGGAGCACATTCTCCGCGCAGTTGCTACTTGTATCTACCACGATCCGCGAACGATTTTTCGATCAACTCGCCTAAGCTACAAAGTAAATTTCATCCGAGCAAGTGAGTCGCCGTTTTCAAGTAGAGAGTCTTTGAAAGATCTAATACAGGGAAGGATTATGACTTCCTTGAATCCTCTAAGACAAACATGGCTGAATCTGTCACGCTGTCCACGTTATGACAATTGCATTTCCTTCCCGCATAAATGTGGTGCTAAGGCTTCTGTTCTCATCGTAAAATCAAAACGAAAAAACAACAGAAAATAGGAATGCAGTCTCGCCTTCCGGGGCGCGGATCACGGAACGCTCCACGAGAGCCGGTCCGTATGCACCCCCCCCCCTCTATCTATCTATCTCTCTATATATATCTGTTTATCTATCTATCTATCTCTCTCTCTCTCTCTCTCTCTCTCTCTCTCTCTCTCTCTCTCTCTCTCTCTCTCTCTCTCTCTCTCTCTCTCTCTCTCTCTCTCTCTCTCTCTCTCTCTCTCTCTCTCTCTCTCTCTCTCTCTCTCTCTCTCTCTCTCTTTCCTCTCTCTCTCTCTCTCTCTCTCTCTCTCTCTCTCTCTCTCTCTCTCTCTCTCTCTCTCTCTCTCTCTCTCTCTCTCTCTCTCTCTCTCTCTCTCTCTTTCTTTCTTTCACTCCCTCTCTCTCTCGCTGTATGGAATATTTTTGCTTGTGGAAGGAATCCGTCAAATATTGGAAGGCCGAATGTTCTCTTC
>BOPN01001163.1:85000-92500 GCA_017312705.2 Penaeus japonicus | reverse complement strand
AATTATTCTATCATCCTTGTGTCTTCAAATATGACATGCGCTTTAGGGTGAGGACAAAAACACCACGGTACTTGAGCACCTTTTTAATTTACTTGTTATTCACATGCTTCAGTATTGTTTGTTTATTTCAAAGGAATGTATGAATGACATAACAATCAATCATGTTAATAAGAAAGTAAAAGAATTACTCAATCCTTCTACTGTGTATATTGAGGGGGGGGGGGGGGTCTGCCATCAGCGTATATCAACGTATCTATCTTTAACTGTTGTATTCATTCCTATTACTAATATTCTAAACAATATCGTAGAGCAAAGGAACCTGCAAGGACCGCCCCTCACGTTGCAGTTCAGCCAACGCAAGATAAGCACCACACCAACTGCAGACTTCTTAGATTAACATAATGGGTCTATGAAACGGACATAACACGCTTCTAAACCATCATTACGCTCGCCATGTGTCCTGTTTAGGGGCTATTTTGGCAGTAAAGGGATTGTACGTTATACACACAGGAGCAATGACCTGTCGACAAGAATGCTGACCCTGGTTCAAAAGGTCGTTTGACGTGACCATTTTTATAGGTCGAAACGAGCCATAAAACTTCGATTTGATGAAGATGTTGATGGGAACGGCTCTTTCTTGGGTTCTTAAACCCGGCCTGTAAAAGGAGAAAAAAATTAGGGTAAAATATGCAAGCACTTATACACACACGCACACACACGCGCGCGCGCGCGCGCACGCACGCACGCACGCATACACACACTCAGACATACATATATATGTATAAATACACACACACACGCACACACACACACACACACACACACACGCACACACACACACACACACACACACACACGCACACACACACACACACACACACACACACACACACACACACACACACACACACACACACACACACACACACACACACACACCATAGAGGCATCGATTCAGACCATTAGTCTCATGAAAAGACCCACTGCAGCTCGAAAACATAGCCTATCTGCTGTTGCTCACACAAAACAAAGGCCGAACTTACCATAGCCACTGCAAAGACAAATCCTAGACTCAAAAAAAGCAGGACAGCGGCCACTAAATTAATTTAAAAAAAACCGGCCTAGCTGCAGCCAACGCAAGCATCAGTCACCGAGGAGAGACTACCCGAATACGGACCGTGCTTCCCATGCTTCGAGCTCGATGATGAACAGGCGTCAGTAAGGGAACAGCTGAGCTCGACTCTTCAGGAACAGTAATTTACTTTTACGAGGCCAGGACGAGGCCAGATGCTGAGTGGCCGCAATAAAAGCGTGATCGATGGGTCGCCCGAAAATACGAAATGCTGCGAGAGTTTAAGAGATTCATGAGGCCTGGTTACTTAGGAGGGGAGGGAGGGGGGAGTGGGGGGAAAGGAGGAGGAGGTGGGGGGGTGGGAAGGAGGGGGAGGTTCTGTCTTACCTAATATCGTGGGAAGAAGCCACGTATGTAAAAGGGGGAGGCGGAGGGAGCTATGGTGTGAGTAAGGATGAAGGAAGTGGTTTTGAATAGATGAATGAAAGTGGGGTATGAGTATGAGTGTAGTGTAGCGTGTACACAGGAGTGTGTAAGATTAGCCATTTTTATGTGCATGGTTAAGTAGTATAATGTAAAATAGGTGTCAGATTAATATAATGGGGTGTCTTGTAGTAAACATTATGATTTATCAATATGTGAGATCATTGATATCACATAATGCTTATCTATATTATCTAAAGTTTTAGGTTAAATATTCTCCGACGAGGATTTGTATGTGTATGTGCATATTTCTTGTATTGTGATAAACAGATGTCAAACTGCTTAAAGATTCTTATTGCTAGACAGAGAGAGAGGGAGAGAGAGAGAGAGAGAGATAGAGAGAGAGAGAAAGAGAGAGAGAGAGAGAGAGAGAGAGAGAGAGAGAGACGGGTTGATATCAAGATGAAAAACGGGGAACAAACAAATGAGAGTGAAATTGGTGTGGAAGTAAAAGACTAGACTGATGTTTGGGTTGAAGCCATGAAAAAAAGCTATTTACGGCTTACAAGCAAGACAGCGAAGTCGAGAAATATGAGCAAATGCAATAGCTGCAAATGCAAACAGAGCGCGGAGGGACACAGCAGGTTCATGTAGTGGGTAAACAAAATCATTGAAAGTAGATTTTCCAAAGAAATATTGTTACAGGACTAAGATGCACGTTCTTACATTGATATAATGAATATCAAACAAAGTGCGAAGGAACAAAATGTTAGTCAGCCTTTTTATGCGTTTATCATACAGCCAAACGTGATAAAACTTGTTTTGAGTTATACTGGATACCTATGGACAAATATACCATTTGCATTACGATTACTAAATAGTAAAAAAAATGGCATGAGAGTTTGCCAACAAAATACAAGGATTCGCCTGGTATAGTTCAAAGACTTCTGAAAAATGTTCCAATGCTACTGTTTGGAATAGTGAAGCCCTCTCTTGGAATTACGGTTGACAGTATCAGATGAAAACGGAGTTAACTTTCTCCAGTTGTTTACGGACAAACAAGGCCTATATTCAGTTTCGTCCGAATGAAAGAGAAATCTGAAGTAGATGAAGATCGTGGAAACTAAAGTTTTTTTTTTAGGATCCAGGTAAAGCAACATGTGCAAAGGTTTTAACAGGTTAGAAACATTTATACAGCATTCTGCCATCATGACGAGTACATCTGTAGGACAAAAAAACGACTATTTTCCAAGGTACTCTACAATATTATCTTATGATGATTTCGCTTTAAATGAGAAAAAATAAATTGTATTTAGTTCAATAATGCTTAAAACGGATAAAACTAAAGAGCACTCCGAAAATACAAACATCTGCCCAAGTCTTCCACAAAATTCATAAAGAAAAATATTTCCCTACCGGACTCACTCACTTACTTATTATCAATTGGTTTCCGAGCCGTAGCCAACTCACCCATAAAATTCCATCACAATCCGTCCGTAACATCTCAAGTAATTCAGCCGAGAAACCAGAAACCAATAAACAACAGAGATTTCATAACCTCCCCCTTCACCAGAATATTGAATTACTTGAAAAAGAAGAATTTCCAGTCAGCCATTGACACTCTCCCTCGCCCATGTGTTGTGTAACGAACATGTTATTTTCTAGCATGGGGATGCTGATCGGCGGATGTTAGCATTGGGGTATTGACTATTCTCTTTTCTCTCTTTCTTTCTTTTTCTTTTTCTTTTTTTTTTTTCTTTTTTGTAGGCATAGGTCTTAACAGTTTGGAGTCTTTAAAGGCATAAATTGGTCCTGGTATTTTCAGCGCCTGGATAGCATTGATACTGATATTAATAGTAATGGCAATTTACCAATAACTCGATATAACAATTCCATGTGTAAATTATTTAGTCCAAGGACTGGAATTCGTCAGAAAGCAGGATCATATTGTTGACTTAATTTGAGATGGTTGTATTGTCCTTCCGATACTACAGATGGAGTTGCTGTATCAACAAGGAAATGTGGCAAGCATGGCAGAGAGAGAGAGAGAGAGAGTGTGTGTGGAGTGTGTGTGTGTGTGTGTGTGTGTGTGTGTGTGTGTGTGTGTGTGTGTGTGTGTGTTTGTGTGTTGATTTGTAATCATTCAATGTACGCATATCTTAGCGTGTCAGACTTGTCATATATCTTAGTTATGAAAATGAGTCGCCATTATTTTAACCATATGATATTGAACAATACATGATAATAAAAAGAAGGGTAAAAGCATCCAGGAAAATAGATCATCAGTTCATGAAATAAGTAGATATAATCAATCAATGAAACATAATCTGCATGAACTAGGGAGAGGCATTACGAAGAAAAATTATATGGTTGAAAAAAAAATAAAAGATGCTTTGGTGTCTTCGTTTATATCAACCCTCTAGATACGTCAGTCTCTCTGGTTCACGTTTGTAAGCATTGTTCAATACAGTACACTATGAGATTCACATTCACATACTTCCACTTGTTACAGATTACAGAGATAAGAACATTTCTCCAGGTATTAATTTACAGACGAATCAGGTTTGAACTTTGATTGGAAATGAATTATAATAAGTAAATGCACCAGCTTTGAATATCTATTTTGTAGTGGTTTCTCCAGGGGTGGTAATGGTGAATAGATGTACTATGTTGCTGATAAAAATCCAGGTCTCTAAACTATCTTAGTTAAGATTAAAAAGTAGTTTATTTTGTTTTACGTCAGATGTACAATTCTGTGATGGACAAAACAGTAAACAAGTCAATAAATAACTTTGCCCCTTTTCTATTCATTCAAAAAACCGATTTAGTAGCTTTGTTTCCATTTGAATCAGGGCTTACAATGATGGCTATAAAAGAGACTAACCAAAAGAAAAAAAAAAAACAGTTAGATCGAGTGCATAACGAGGGACAGATGCGGCTTTCTGGCAACTCTCGAAACTCCGGCGCGATTCTTGAATATTCATGAGAACGTCATTTGGTAGAGACTCAAGACACGAACCCGTCCCTTTACTTCACACGCGTTGCTTGTTAACGCGCATTCACTTCCCTTGATGTTCAGAATTTGCACATCTCGCATGACTCACGCAGCCAGAAAAGTTTACGTAACGTCTCCTCGCTCCATCTTTAAAAGATCGTTATTACCAGTGAAAAGGTACTTTCTTTACGTTTTTGAAAGCATCTTCCAATTCTCTTCATTTGCTACGTTTTAGTATTTCTGATTAGCCATTGATATATCAGTTAGTTCATTTACTTAGGCATACATTTTTACCCGTCTCCCTTCTTCACTAAAAAGCATCAGCCCTATTCTGAGGGTACTAACATGACCGACGTATTGCAAAAGTGTCGCCAGCCTGAAATTAATTGTCTGGGTAGTTGCCTTAACGAGTTGGAAGAGTAGTTGAAGAAGGAACTCGTTTGAGATGTCTTAAGGGGTAATGGGACAGCTGGAAACTACCAAGGCTACATAACGCCTAAGACTACCAAAGAAAAGACAGGGTAACAATATTGAGAATGTGAGAACCATCTGTTAGTGAACGAAGTGATTCTACTAATACCTATTATATCACATATAGAGTATGTGGTGGCAATGATAGTCCTAAATATAAAAATATATCGCAGTATAATGACAATCTCTGTAATACATCATTAGACACAGCAATGCCACAGTATCTTACTTATTGTTTAATGCCATCATAAATACCTGACATTCTTTCTCTCAAACCCATTACCTGTTGCCTTTTGAAGCCCAGAAAATGAACAATTGCCACATTCAGCATATATATTTTCCAAAGATAGAAGAGAGAAGAGAAAAAAAAAAAAAAACGGGAAACCAAATCATAATCTATAAATAGAAACTGAGAAACAGGAACAGTGATATACACGTGATGGGGAGGGATGCTTTCCGGGATGATGTCACAGGATATCCGAATGATGAAATAGTTCCTCTACGCATCGCGCTAGATCATAACAGAACTGCTAAATATGGGAGAGATAGACAGGCAAACCAACAGACAGACAGAGGAACAGAATTAGATGTAAACATGGACGGAAGCAGAGATAGAGATTAAGATACAAACAGACAAATATTTTACAAACAATATTAAGAAGCAGTCTCCAGAACCATCACACAAGTATGATAAGATTTTGGCCTAACTCTGCGCCTCTTTGCCTGTGCGTATACCTCTAACTTCTTCCATACCTGTGTGTGTGTGTGTGTGTGTGTGTGTGTGTGTGTGTGTGTGTGTGTGTGTGTGTGTGTGTGTGTGTGTGTGTGTGTGTGTGTGTGTGTGTGCATACACACATACATACACACATACACACTCACACACACACACACACACACACACATATACACTATATATATATATATATATATATATATATATATATATATATATATATATATATATGTGTGTGTGTGTGTGTGTGTGTGTGTGTGTGTGTGTATGTGTGTATGTATATATGTATATATGTATATAATATATATATATATATATATATATATATATATATATATATATATATATATATACATATACATATATATATAGATATATAGATATAAATATATGTGTATATATATACGTATATATATATATGTATGTATTAATGTATTATATAAACACGAGAGTACAAACAGGAAACGAGATAACGAGAACAACATAGAGTATCGCAACCCCCCCCCCCCCTTCCCAGTGTGGGCCCCCCTGATGTCTACCGCGTCTCCAATTGCACTCATTGTTCTCGTAGACACCGCAGTTTTCTTGGACACATTATGTTTTCCTCCGGTTCGTTCTCTTTCTTTGGTAAGCTGATTTAACTGAGAGTTTTGTGCTATTTGAACACTGACGCTTACTTTTTTTTACACTGTTATCCTTTACGATTTATATATATATATATATATATATATATATATATATATATATATATATATATATATATATATATATATATGTGTGTGTGTGTGTATGTATGTATGTATGCTTTTATATTTGCTCACAGCATCATACATTTCGAAAAGGAGATCATTTACGACGTTTTGCCGTGTTTAAAAACTCTCATTGATGTTAAGTGTTCTTGGAAAACACAGCATGATGCCGTCCATGGTGGATGGCAAAGAGTCAATGCGTTTAAAGTGGGCTTCCTAACTGTGGGTTCCCGAAGTGACCAAAGCGGTGTTTCAGAGTTGCTGTTGCTTTGGGATGTCCTGTGCCTCGCTATTCTTCATGCGGACTCAATGCAAGGTAAGTTCCTGGCAACTCATGTTTTTCTTCATTTACAACTAATTTGTTTTCCCTCTTTTTTCTTCGAATTTTGAAATGCGTTTCTTTTTGGTCTGGTCAGTCTGCCAGGAGATCAACGTGGCATGCAAAACACGCCTGCCGATTTCTGAAGCAGCTGACCACGTGGAGGCGTTGGTGGGCGTCCGGCCGCGGCAGGGTGACTGGGGCGTGGTCCTCGAAGTGGAGCGAGAAAAGCAAGTCGTGGCCAGCTTTAGCATTGCACGCAATCAAAGCAAACAAGGGGACACAGCTACATATATTGACGTTTTGACCATAGTGTGTGGAGAGAATTCTCCTCACGAAGTAGCTTCCCCTTGGCCGGCAGACTGGCTTCTCGGCGAAGTCAAATTTCTCCTGTTCAGTGTAAGTGTGTGTCTATGAAAGCAAGCAATATTATGTCCTTCTTCTTAAGATCTTAAGTGGTTTCATGAAGCAGGTATCGAGAACACAGATGGCTTAAGAATTAGGTGCTACCTTATGATATATTCATTTTTTTTATGGGGAATGGCATTTGCGATCAGCATAAGAAATTTGCTCATGTTCGAAACCGAATATGACGGACGCTCGCTAAATCAGCATTTTGTGTCATCAAATCTTGCATTTCATTATAGATGTCCAAGGATCTCATCAAGGTCCTGTGGAGAGCAGACTCGTTAGCATTCCAGGATCTCGCATCAGACGTATGTGAGATAAACGATCTGT
>BOPN01001163.1:72500-75000 GCA_017312705.2 Penaeus japonicus | reverse complement strand
AGAGAGAGAGAGAGAGAGAGAGAGAGAGAGAGAGAGAGAGAGAGAGAGAGAGAAATATATATACATATATATATATATATATATATATATATATATATATATATATATATATATATATATATGTATGTATATATATATAAATATATAAATACATATATATATATATATATATATATATATATATATATATATATATATATATATATATATATATATATATATGCAAATATATACATATATATATATATATATATATATATATATATATATATATATATATATATATTCTTCTTTCCTCATCTATATATTTTTCTATTGACTTATCCATTTATAAACTCATACACACACACTCTTTTCTCCTATTCCGTCTCATTCTCCCTTCCCTTATTCCCTTACCAGACCCCACAGGCCTTATCGCCGGGCTGTGCGTGCTGTTCGCCGCGTCGGCCGTCGTCGTCGCGGGCGTGGCGTGGCGACGGCGGAGGAGCTATGGCAGGAGGTTCCCCGGAGGCGGAGCAGTGAGGCTTTCGACGCTCCCGATGGATGAGGAATCGCTGCCGGGAGCGCCGAACCCCGACGAGTTCCCGAGCGTGAGGCAGCGACCCCCCATCCCATCCCCTCGGACGGTCTTTCCCGGACGGCGCCAGTTCCGACTCTCATCCTCCGGCTCGACCTCGTCCTCGGTGTTCCCTCTCCTGTCTTCGTCTCCGCCTTCGCGCTTCGACTCGCTGAATTTGTCGTTCAGCGCCTGGCTCCCCGCGGCGTCCAGCGAGGGCAGCCTCGGGCCTCGTCACTGCGCGCCGGAGAGGGGCGACGAGGAGAAAGAGGAGGAGATGGAGGAGATGGTGTCGATGAGGCACCGCTCGAGCGAGGAGGAGAGGCACACGTACGAGAGGATCACTTTTATGAGGGAGTCTCTCTTTGACTAGAAAAATGAGGAGTACGAACGAGAGGACCACTTTTATGAGGGCGTCTCTCTTTGAGTAACTCGAGGGTAAAGTAACACAGCCTTTCGAATTCGTGATCTTTCTCGTAACAATCACAATGCAAAAGAAATGAAAACAAAACAATATTTCAATTGCAAAGAGTCTTGGATAAGCATCAAAGGGAAAACACTCAAGACACAGCGTCCTTTTGTTAAGGACTCGCCCATGATTTAGGAATCCGTGTCTCATAGCAAGTGACAACAGCCGCGGAATTCTTCATGATTTGTGAGGTGATATCTGTAGCTCAGGGTCCATTGTCAGAAAGAAATTGCCTGAAAACTACGTGTATCTCAGCAATATGCGAGAGAGAAAAGAATCGCACATGCACTAGTATTAATGGTTATCATTGCACTGGATATTCAGAATAAATAGGAGGGAAGATGAGAATGAGACTGTGATCTCGTGATAAAGTGAAAATGAAAAGACCTGAAAAAAAACAAATTTCTTCACATATTCAGCTTATGAGCTGAAAGTAAAGAGCCAGTGGATTTTTTTTCCACTAAAATGAAATGCATAAAAATGCACAAAACAAGTCTATTTTTCACACACAAAAATGTTCAATAAAACTAAAAGACTTGACTGTCAGTTCTACCTGTAACCTCACTATGGCGTACCGCTAAAAAAAAAAAAAAAAAAAAAAAATCCACTCATTAGGATCAAGCCAAGATATTCAATCGTGGCATAATGGAACATAACCTCCCGTTTCTTTCTTAATAAGTGCCAATTGATGAGTCTAGATAATGCTGATTCCTTGGAAGCTTATCTATATCATTTTTGAGTTCACATCATTAGTTACCTGTTGTTTGATTAGTAAGTGCACCTTGCTTTTAATAAAAGTGGAAAAAAATACAAAATGTGAAATAATATTCCATTCCCAGTTCATATGATGAATCAATAAATATATTTGTGTTACTTAGCAACGATTGTTATAATATTAACGATTTTTTTATAATACAGCATGACATATTCACCAGACCTTTATGATAAACTTACATAATCACGATCTATTACTATTTAACATGCTCTATTATTAATTCACCAAAGAGTATTATCATGATCAGCTTTTGATTGTGGTATAGCATTTATAAGATATTTAGGCTCTTAATGTATAAGCTTGGTACGTTCAAACGATTCCAAAACCACAATGATTACGACTTGTTTCTTTGATCTCGGAGCTCGAGAGTCGCTCCTTGTAATGGCTAAAAATATAGAAAGTAAAAATGTTTTTGAAATGCGTTTTATTGTTATCCGCCCTGAAGACAACGGAAAAAAATAGAGTACAGGGTCCTTGAAAAAGAAATAAGAAGGTTCGCTCTCTCTCTCTCTCTCTCTCTCTCTCTCTCCCACACCCATATACTGTATAAAATGACGGAGAAACGCATACACACATATAAACAAGGGGAGAGAGAAAGAGAGAGTATAACTAATGTTGACTGTTCTAAAAACCTTCAATGACTATACTCTGTTCCAGTAATCTGCAACGTTTAGAGTTCGAAGGTTGGCGGAACGTATGG
>BOPN01001163.1:50000-55000 GCA_017312705.2 Penaeus japonicus | reverse complement strand
AGTGGGCCTTCGCACAGTCTGAACAGCCAAGTTTTTCGATGATGCATATTGTCATTTCACACCATTGGCAAGCAATAGTCCGGCATCATTGTTTTTTTCCGAAAAGGAATATGAACAGATAGCTTCACTGTAGCTCAATCCTTTTTGTACAGTTCCTAGCCTACCTTGCTTCCTTTTACCCCTGGTTCATATACTCAAAAATATTACTATTAATGGCCCAAAATGTTTTAGAGCAATATTAATATAATTTCATATGAATATAAAAAAGAGGGGTTGGGGGCGTGTAGGTCTGCTGGAAGCAAAATATGGGCGTTATGTAAGATAGTTCACTGCTTTAGAGGCAAAGGAGGTGCACGATCAGGGGTGAAGGAGCATAACCCTAAAAGAATGAAGGAATATCTTCACGCAATCGTGCTAATTGCCAAACGTCTAATGTCCGGTAATCAAACATCGCATTTTGGACCATATGGACCATCATATTGTTCAATACAGTATCATTCAACGCACCGAATTTCTATGCAACTCCAACGCGACTCAAAGAAGCATGTTCAATTGTCCTCTCCTATGGCACTTGTTTTCTTTTTCTTTCTCTTTTTCGAAAGCTATTGGTGGCCATCTTGAGGGGGGACTTCGAGAGATCCACCAGCATTTGATATTAGTAAAGGAGCGTCCGAGTTCAATTTCATCGATTGAATGACTCACGACTAAATGAAATACAAATGCCATATTATATTCATTTCGACGGTTTCATGTTTTCACGTTTGAAATTAGCGCTTATTTACGTAGTGCTGTGTATGTAATTGTGTTACATCCTCTCTAGGTCTGTCTGTCTCTCTCTCTCTCTCTCTCTCTCTCTCTCTCTCTCTCTCTCTCTCTCTCTTTTCTGTGTGTGTGTATGTATACATACATACATACATACACACACACAGACATACACACACACACACACACACATATATATATATATATATATGTGTGTGTGTGTGTGTGTGTGTGTGTGTGTATATATGTATGTATATATATATATATATATATATATATATATATATATGTGTGTGTGTGTGTGTGTGTGTGTATGTATGTATGTGTGTGTGTGTGGGTAAGTGTTTGTTTGTGTGACTGCATATGCGAAATTGTGCAAGTGTGTTTCCGTGTGCGAGTGAATTTTTCATCTGTAGGTTCGTGCCATTGCGTGTTAATGTGGCCACCAATCAACCAAGCCGCTTTTCTAAAATGCTGGAAAAATTGACAACCTCCGCTGCTCTCTCCCAGTTCTCGCCTGTAACGATGTCACTGGAAAAAATAGATATCGTTTAATAGATGTGTGAAGTAGTATATTAGTTACGTCCTATATCAGAAAAAAAAACTATATTGGATGGCGATCGAATTTACAATTTTTTTTTTTTTTTTTTTTGTGTGTGTGTGTGTGTGTGTGGAAGCCGGCGCATGTGTATTTGAGAGTATGTGTCTATTTACCAAACACACGCACATGTATAAAGATATAGTGTGTTGTATATAGATGTCAATCTCATTTTTCAGCATCCCTTATATTACTAAAATATATCCTGTGCGGTCAATTGCACAATAATCTGTGATTTCAGCGTGCATGTTAGTGTGGAAGCCGAAGTTTGAAAGCATTCGCAGTAAGGTGCCAATCACACGCATTAACCTCCCCCTCTAACGAAGCTTGGTGGAACTGTTGAAACAAGTTTGAACGATTTGAAGAAAATATCAAAGATTCGTAAAATTGGCGCAATTGCATCGAAACTATATGGTGTTAATATTCGTAATGTATGTACGATAGCTGAAGTAAAAAAAAAATGATTAAAAAAAAGAAAAAAACGGTTTTTGCCACGGAAAGAAAACTAATGCCTGTGGGACAAAGCTTCAAAATTGTATGAAACATCAGCAAAACAAGCGAGACAGTTTTGTTACATCCGGGCTTTTGTTTTCACCGGTTTCATCGAGAAATTGTTCTCTGGAGTTTTAAAAAATATATATAATAATATAGTTTATTTATGATGCAGATGCATGAAACGATATTATATGATATAATTTAAAGCCTTTGTTTTATTAATCTACTTGTTTCTGTATTTTGTGCCACTCGCCCCGCGTTATATCCACCATTGCTCTGTAGTGCTAAAGTATTTACTTCATACATACTCTATACATGTGATCACAATTGTTCACTCCGTAAAAAAAAATTGATGCTGATTATGGTGATTATATAAGTATTATAATGATGCTAATGCTGATGAGGATGATAACCACTACTAATACTGCCACTACTGCTGTTAAAAGCAGCAATAATTATGATGATAGTAATTGCATAAATGATAACCATTGGTATATTCAAAATGATCATTGCTATCATCATTATCGCTATCATAATAATCAATATTGCTGTCATTGTCATTAATATCGTCATTACTATTATCATAATTATCATTATTGTTGCTATCATTATCATCATTATTATGATTAGTACTATCATTTTTATCATTATCCTTATCATCAATATCATCACTATTATAATTTTTTGTTTTGTTATTATCATTATTACTACTAATTATGATTGTTGTCATTATCATTAGTATAATCATTATCATCATTATTATCACTCATCATCATTATTATTTTGTCCAGCCACTGGGAGCACAAGCCAGTGCAACTTGGTGCCGGTCCCAAGCCCGGATATAAATGGGGAGGGTTGTGTCAGGAAGGGCATCCGGCGTAAAACTCGAGCAATACTACTATGCGGATCACAAATGAGAGCACCATACCGGATCGGGCGCGGCCCGGGTTAACGACCGCCTACAGCTCTGTGTCCCAGCAGGGGGCCGGTGGACAGTACGTGACTGTTGGGAGGAGGAGGAGAAGAGGTGGCGAACGTGTACAGAGGAAGCATGAAAGAAGGAAGGACAGAAAAGCAGAGATCAGAGTTGTGTCCTTAAATGTTGACACCATGATTGGTAAAGGGAGAGAACTGGCCGACATGATGGAGAGGAGGAAGATAGATATTCTATGGGGTAATAGTTAAGGAAAAGTATATCAACAGCATACTGGAAGTAAAGAGGGTATCAGATAGAGCAATGAACCTGAAAATGGATGTAGAAGGGATCCAAATAAATGTGATCAGTGCATATGTCTCACAGGTAGGGTGCGAAATGGAGGAAAAGGAGGAGTTCTGGAGCGAAGTGGAAGAAATGGTACAAAACATCACCAGAAAGGAGAGAGTTATTGATGGAGCAGACTTCAATGGTCATATTGGAGAAGGAAATAATGGGGACGAGGAGGTGATAGGTAAATATGGCGTGGGAGAGAGGAATGCAGAGGGGCAGATGACTACTGAGTGGGCAAAAAGGATGGAGATGGCACTGGTGAATACATATTTTAATAAGAGGGAAGAGCACAGAGTTACATTACAAGAGTGGAAGTAGGAGTACGCAGATAGACTTTATAATATATTGGAGATGTAACTTGACAGAGTTTAGTGATTGTAAGGTCGTTCCCGGGGAGAGTGTAACAAGACAGCGTAGAGTGTTAGTTGGGAAGTTAAATCTGAAAGTGAAGGCAACCAGGAAAATGAGGGCGGAACCTAGGATCAAATGGGGGAAACTAAAGGAGGAGGAATACAGTACAGCATTTGTACAGGAAGTGAGCCAAGTCTTTGCAGGGAGGGAGGAAATCTCAGAAACGGTGGCTGAAAAAGCCAAATGTGTACTTGGGTTGACATCAGGATGAAGAAAAGAATACAAGGAAACCTGGTGGTGGAATGAGGAAGTGCAAGATAGTATAAAGAGAAAGAAACTGGCAAAACAGAACTGGGACAGACTTGGGGATGAAGAAAGCCATCAAGAATATAAGGAGTTGTGTAGGATAACAAAGAGGGAAGTGGCAAAAGCGAAGGAAAATACATATGAACAGTTATATGAGAAGCTAGATACAAGGGAAGGAGAGAAAGACCTATACAGACTAGTCAGACAGAGGGAGAGAGATAGGAGGGATATATAGCATGTTAAGATGATGAAGGGTGCAGACGGAAATATACTGACGATGGAAGAAAATATATTACACAGATGGAAGGAATACTTTAAGGCCTCATGGACATTGAAAATGAAAGGGAAAGAAAGTTAGAAGAGATGGAGGAGCTAAATCAGGAAGTACCAATGATCAGCAGAGAAGAGGTTATGAAGGCCTTGAGGAAGATGAAGGGGGCAAAGCAGTAGGCCCGGATAAGATACCAGTGGAAGCATGGAAGAGCTTAGGGGAGATGGCAGTGGGTTGGTTAACTAGACTGTTTAATGAGATCTTGGAAGGAGGGAGGATGCCAGATGAGTGGAGAAAAAATGTGTTAGTACCAATTTTCAAAAACAAGGGAGATGTGCAAAATTGTAGTAACTTTAGGGGATACAACTATTGTGCCATGCAATGAAGATGTGGGAAACAGTTGTAGAAGCGAGACTGATGAAAGTTGTGAGGATCAGTGAAGAACAGTTTGGATTCATGCCAGGGAGAAGCACAACAGATGCAATTTTTGCTCTTAGAATGTTGATGGAAAAGTACAGGGAAGGACAGAGGGAGCTGCATTGTGTGTTTATTGATTTAGAAAAGGCTTACGATCGGGTTCCGAGAGAAGAGCTATGGTATTGCATGAGGAGCTCGGGGGTATCAGAAAGGTATGTGAGGGTGGTGAAGGACATATATGAAGATAGCATAACAACAGTAAGGTGCGCAGCTGGAATGACAGAAGGTTTTGGGGTGGGGGTGGGACTTCACCAGGGATCGGCTCTGAGCCCATTCCTATTTGCGATTATCATGGACAGACTGACTGATGGGGTAAGACTGTAAGCCCCACAAACTATGTTGTTTGCTGTGAGTAATATGTTCCGAAAGCTGAGTGGAAGTGGATATAGAGCTAGAAAGATGGATGTATGCACTAGAGAGGAGGGAAGTGAGCAGGACCAAGACTGAGTACATGTGTCAGAATGGAGGTGGTG